>SNQJ01S0033874.1:10344-43284 GCA_010110895.2 Picea sitchensis
GGGATTTAATCCAATAACAAAATAATAAGAATGCTCTTCGCAGTTACATTATTTCAACACAACACTCTCTCACGGGATCTCCCCTTCTTCTATCGGGAAATCAATGCTGACCTTTTACTTTGTTATCGGGGTTCCTTCCTATTGGGATTCCATCACTTGAAATGTTCAAACAACTTATTTTACTGATCCCCGATATGATCCTTTGATGCCTTAGCTCTTCCTGGCTAAACCTTTAGTCCACGTGACCGCTTTCTACAAGACCACAGCCTTATATCCCTTCTGTCGGGGTTTTGGACTTCAAAATCCCGACGCACTTCCAACTTTCGTTAGCCCTCCAGGATAGACCCTTGGTCCACGTGACTTCCTTTATATGACCACAGTCATACCCTTCGTTGGGTTTTCGAGGTTTCCAATGCCAAAATGCAATTGCTCATGGGATTTTCGATCCTCCAAATCCCGATAGGCTGACAGTTGTCCCCCACACAACGGAGCTCTCTTCCTTCTCTAATCTACCGACAGCTGGCCCATAATGACACCTGCCTCATTGTCGGGGTTTCGAGTTTCGCGATTCCAAAATGTATAAACACCTTGTCACCAAGATCCTCGATATCCCGACGACCCAAACGCCGATCAACAACTTCCTGTCGAGACTTTCCCCGATGACGTCGATTCCTGCCACGCGTCCTCCCCTGATGGATGGTCTCAATTTCTCTGGGATTTAGAGACTTGTGATGTGCCAACTTTCTTGTCCTCAGGAAATCCGATTTCCCGATGCCGAATATCATGACTCTCGACGCCTTCGATCTCCACCACGTGTCCCAACTAACGGACGGTCCAGATCTTCCCGGTACTTTGGGGTTTCAAATGTCGAAAAAAATTCGACCACAGGACTACCGATCTTTCAAATCCTGATGGTAAACCTCGTGCATCTCATGTCCGATCCGACGACTGACGGGTAACTGATCAACGATCCAACGACTCACGACTCTTGGAGCTTGAACTCCAAACGAGGTCATAACCTCCTTGATTCTTTGGCAGAACCAACGGCTGACGGGATTTCACAAATCCTCTCCACAAGATCTCAATCTTCGATTTCCTCCCTTTGGAGATTCCTTGAGAATGACCAAGTGTTCCTCCATGGAACTTGTTCACCTACGGTGCAAATGTGAAATGCCTGTTTTAAACACTCCATGGCACAAATATTCCAGTGCTTCTCTTCGACGAGTTGAAATCCTTATCCATCCTGAGCTCCCACACAACTTCAACCTCAAAGAGGGTCCTTGCATGCACTCCTTGCGGCAATCTTCAGATATTTTCAAAATATCTGAGAACTCCTCAACTCTGCACACACCTGCGACAACAATCCTTCAACTCTTCCCTCAGATTCACAACTGAGACTTCCTCTGCCTGCGCACTCCTTGCATGGCCTCTATAACCCAATTTCACTTATGGGTGAACGAGAACAACAGTTCAACTACCTGAGCCTTCTGTCAACACACTCCTTGTGGACGACTTCAATTGCACTCCTTGCAGAAATCCTTGCTCAGATAGAGAAACAATTGAAACTCATTCTCTCTACCCTTCAGACTTCAACTTAGAACATGAAATCATATACACAACATATCAAGCATATGTATAACAGGAAGCAAACATTCATGAGCATATCAATCAACACACATACACAGAGAACAACACAACGCCATGAATCTGAATCAACTTCTTCTATTAATCCAAATAACTGTACATGGGTGGTTCTACACAGATCTTCGCTTCTCTTCTATGCTCCAATGCTTCTAACTATCCAGAATAAATGTTACAATGCACAATGAGGGTGTCTATATCCGTTTTCCCTCTTACTTCCTAAAACTGTCTAATCTAGAATTAAATTCTACCTACCTGCATTAACTACTATAAATGCTTCCTATCTACTTCAGACGAGAGCAGGGAACTCAAGGTATGATTACATTACACCAAGGCACCTTCATTAATTGATCTCATTTATATTTGGCACATCAACTTCAAGGGAAAATTCAAAAATTTGTGTTGGCGCTTGTCCAGCTGTCCATTTGCATTCCACGCTGGCTCGCTTGTTGTGAGAGATGCTCCTGCATCATACTCCCTCGCTTGAAAACCTTCATGGTATCCTATCCATGAGCTCCTGCACGGTCTGTCCATGCTTCATAATCTTTTCTTCAGTCTCCCAGCTGGCATATTCAACTGGATGGTCCTTCCACTTGACCAAATATTCAAAATATTCTTTTCTTCTGGTCTTCTTGGCCACTCGTCTATCCAGTATCTGCTCCATCTATGGCTTCTTTGCAACTGGCATCTACTTCTTCCACTGAAACTCTGACTGCTCATCCCTTGTTCCTGCTTCTCCATCTTTGTATGGGTACAAATCTAAGACATTGAATATCGGAGAAATTCTGATCCCATCGGGGAATTCAATCTCATAAGCATTTTCTCCCATTTTCTTCAAGACCTTGCATGGTCCGATTTTCTTCATCTCCAATTTATTGTATGTTCCTCTTGGGAACCTTTCTCTTCTCAAATGTGCTAGAACCAAGTCACCAACCTCAAACTGAAGTTGTCTTCGATGCTGATCTGCTCTCCGCTTATACTTCTGACTTGAATTCTACAATCTCTCCTTCACCTGGCTGTGAAGTTCTTTCATCGCCTCCATGAATTCTTCTGCACTAGCGCCCCTAGTAGCATTTTGTTTTGAATTTCTCAATTCAGAAACTCATCTCGGCTGCATACCATATACAATCTGAAATAGACTCTGTCCTGTACTCCTGTTCACTGAGTCGTTATACGCAAACTCTGCCTGTGACAATATATTGTCCTAACTGTTGTGGTGCTCCGCCACCAGGCTCCTCAACAAGTCTCCCAGACTTCTGTTCACCACTTCTGTTTGTCCATCCGTCTGAGGATGATAAGATGAACTAAACAACAAGTTAGTCCCCAGCTTCTTCCATAATGTCTTCCAAAAGTGCCCTATGAACTTTGTATCTCTGTCCGAAACAAGAATCCTTGGTAAGCCGTGAAGTCGGATGACTTCTTTGAAAAACAGATTCGTGATGTGTGTCGCGTCACTGGTTTTCTGACATGGCATAAAATGTGCCATCTTGGAAAATCTATCCACTACCACAAAGATAGAATCAAATCCTTTTTGCGTCCTTGGAAATCCCAATATGAAATCCATGCTAATTTCATCCCACGGCCTCTCAGGTATGGGCAATGGTTGATAAAAATCCGTATTCTGCTTCCTTCCCTTTGAATGCTGGCAAATTCTGCATCTTTCCACAAATCTCTTGACCTCAGCTCGCATCCCTGGCCAAAAGTATGACTCGCTTAGCTTCGCGAATGTCTTATCATGACCGAAGTGTCCGGCCAATCCTCCACTGTGTTTCTCCTTTAGCAGATTCTCCCTCATGGAACAATTTGGAATACACAGCTGATTTCCTTTAAATAGCAATCCTTCCTGGATCATGTACTCGGCCCATTTGTTGCTATCTCTGAGAACTAGATTCCCAGCTGCTTCATACGCTTCCTTAAAGTATGGATCATCTACGTATATGTCTCTGAGATCATCAAAACATAACATCTTGACTTTGAACTCCTGCAACAACAAACACTCCCTACTCAAAACATCAACAACTTTGTTAGCAGTACCAAAAATATGTTTTATCACAAAAGTGAAATTTTCCATGTATTCAACCCATTTAACATGCCTCTGATTCAACTTTTCCTGTTGAGTCACAAACTGCAATGCATGGTTATCACTATATAAAACAAATTCCTTTGGAATCAAGTAGTGCCTCCACTTCTTCAATGCTTGGATGATGGCATAAAACTTCTGTGGAATACTTCACCTTCGCTTCATTCAGCTTCTCGCTAAAATATGCAATCAGTCTGTCATCTTGACTTAAGACTGCTCCTATTGCAAACCCGCTTGCATCACATTTTACCTGAAATGTCTTTTGAAAATCAGGCAACACCAGAATTGGTTGTTTCATAATCTTCCGTTTCAACAAATTGAAACTCTTCTCAGCCTCTTCAGTCCAGTGAAAAGATTTATGTCTTTTCTTCACTGTATCCATCATTGCTACACTAATTTCACTCAAATTCCTAATGAACTTTCGGTAGAAACTAGCCAATCCATGAAAGCTTCTCACCTCAAATATGTTCCTTGGTGATGGCCAATTCTTAATTACCTCCACTTTATCTGGATCCATCCTTCACTCATTTGCAGATATAACAAAACCTAGATAAATGAGCTATGTCTTCATAAACGAAGACTTCTTCATGTTTATCAACAACTTCTCTTGTTGTAATCTCTTCATCACAATGGCCAAATGCTTCAGATGTTCAACCTCCGTTTTATTGAAAATCAGCATATCATCCAGATATACGATGACAAATTTTCCTATGAAATCCTTCAGGACTTCGTTCATCAACCTCATGAAGGTACTTGGCGCATTTGTTAAGCCAAATGGAATAACAAGCCATTCATACAAACCTTCATTTGTCTTGAATGTTGTTTTCCATTCATCACCTTATCTCATGCAAATCTGGTGATATCCACTCTTCAAATCAATATTTGAAAAGAATTTTTCTCCACTTAAGCAATCCATCAAATTGTCCATCCTCGACAATGGAAACCTGTACCTGATGGTTATCTTGTTAATCGACCTTGAATCAGTGCACATCCTCCAGCCTCCGTCTTTCTTCATACTGAGTACCGTCAGAACAACACACGGACTCAAGCTTTCCCTGGCCAAACCTTTGTCCAACACATTCTGGACTTGTCTTTTAACCTCCTCATTCTCCTGCGGCGTCAATCTGTATGCGGCTTTGTTTGGTAAAATGGATCCGGGTATGAGATGGATATGATGACTCACACTTCTCATTGGTGGCAACGAACGAGGTAATTCGTCCACTACTATATCAACAAACTCTTCCAGCAGTCCCTGAACTTCTTCTGGTAAATCGTCCACTCTTGTGCAAGTCATAACAATCTTTGATTTTCTGACCACAAATAATTGTGGTTCCTCCTTCTTCTTAACCTCCGTAAGAAGTTCCTTCTCACTCATGAGAAGTACTGTATTTCTTACTTCCGGCTTCACCTCCTTATCCTCAATTGGATGCAACATATGAGTTCTCCTATTCTTCTCCAGAGTGTATCTGTTCATCCTCCCATCATGAATCACATTTTTATCATATTTCCATGGTCTACCCAAAAATAGATGACAAACATCCATAGGAATGACATCACATAGAATCTTATCATTATATCCTCCTATCTTAAATTCAACTAAACATTGTTTGGTGACATTTACCTGATGTCCTTTTTGTAGCCACAAAACCTTATATGGACTTGGATGATCAGTCGTCTCCAGCTCCAACTTTTCTACCATCTTGGTTGAAACGAGATTATCCGTGCTACCACTGTCCACAATGACCTTGCACACTCTATTCTTGGTCTTACAAGTAGTCCTAAAAAGACCGTTTCTTTGGGTTGAGCTTTCCATTTCTTTCTCTGGTGTCAAAAGGACTTTTCGCATCACCAACGATCTTCCGCCTTCAGCGTATTCTGCCTCAACATCTCGCCCCTGTGCCTCAGCGATGTGAGTCTCTCCAACCTCTTTCTTCTTATCAGGGCACTCATAAGACTTGTGCCCGTTCTTCCCACATGTGAAGCATGTGATTACTCCACCTCTTCCTCTTCCTCTACCTCTAGTACAAGGAAACCTATTATTATCAGCATATCCTCCTCTCTGCTCAGTATGTTGTTCTCTTTGCTCTACATATTTCCCTCGCTACGAACTTCCACCTCTTTCTGTTTGAGTCTGAGGTTTCTTCCAGTTGTCCCTGGGCTTCTAGATTCTTTCCTGGGAAACTGATTTGCCTCTGGGATGACTTCTTCCTCGGCCCCTCTGACTCTGCTTTTGGCTCAACTTCTCTTCAGCTTTCAGAGCCATTTGATAAGCATCCTCCACCGTTTGGATGGTTGCCATACTTATTTGATCCTGAATCTCATATCTCATACCATTCATATACCTAGCCACTTTTTCATCATTGCTTTCACAATGACCTGCCCTGATATTCAACCTGTAAAATTCCTCAGTATATTCCTTCACTGTCATCAGCTTCTATCTGAGGTTCAGCATCCTCCTGAACAGAGTAATCTGATAGTCCCTGGGAATGAATTTTGCCTTCATCTTTGCAATCATCCTGTCCCAGCTCTTAATTTTTTGCTTGCCTTAGCAACGCCTGTCATCTTGTAGTTCATCCCACCACAAGGCTACATGTCCTTTTAATATCGTGACGACATGCCTAAATTTCTTGTTTTCTTCAATATCTTCATAGTCAAATAGGTGTCTAGAGCTCTAATCCAATCTAGAAGCTCTTCTACATCCAGATTTCCCTCATAAACTGGAATGTCCATTTTTACATTTGCACTCATTATTGCAACAACTTTAAGTAAGCGTTCACTTGCTGCATCTTCTGCTGGGATTTCTTCTTCTCCATGTCCATCATCATCTTCATTTTCGGACTCATTGATATCTCCTACATCAACTCTACTCCTTTCTCTTATCTCCATGTCCACAACTCTAGCGCGTAAGTTATGTAGATCTCTTTCTACTTCTGGATTCTGCACTTCTCTACCCGTTCCTCTGGGCATTTCCCTTTCCTCCTTTGGATCGGGTGATTGTCTATCTCTTCTCCTCGGCGGCATGGTGAATTCTCCTTTTTTTTTTCTCTGCTACAAAAAGCAAAGACTCCTTCTTTTTCTCTGATACCACTTGATGCAGGCACGCCCACTAGGCATGTCCGCTCACAGGATATTTCCTCCTTCCTCGGCCCAAAGAACTGAGAGGTTATTCTATTTCCCTATCGGGAAATTCTCACCCACAACACTCTCTCACGGGATCTCCCCTTCTTCTTTCGGGAAATCAATGCTGACCTTTTACTCTTTTATCGGGGTTCCTTCCTATTGGGATTCCGACACTTGCAATGTCCAAACAACTTATTTTATCGATCCCTGATATGCTCCTTTTCTACCTTAGCCCTTCCTGGATAAACCTTTAGTCCATGTGACCACTTTCTACAAGACCACAGCCTTATATCCCTTCCGTCGGGGTTTTGGACTTCAAAATATCGATGCGCTTCCAACTTCCATTAGCCCTCCAGGCTAGACCCTTGGTCCATGTGACCTCCTCTATATGACCGCAGTCATACCCTTCATCAGGGTTTCGAGGTTTCCAATGCCAAAATGCAATTGCTCACGAGATTTCTGATCCTCCAAATCCCGATAGGCTGACAACTATCCCCCACACAACGAATCTCTCTTCCTTCTCTAATCTGCTAACAGTTGGCCCACAATGACACCTGCCTCCTTGTCGGGGTTTCGAGTTTCGCAATTCCAAAATGTATAAACACCTTGTCACCAAGATCCTCGATATCCCGAAGACCCAAACGCCGATCAACAACTTCCTGTCGGGATTTTCCCCGATGACGCCGATTCCTACCACGCATCCTCCCCTGATGGACGGTCTCGATTTCTCTGGGATTTTGAGACTTGTGATGTCCCAACTTTCTTGTCCTCAGGAACTCCGATTTCCCGATGCCGAATATCATGACTCCCGACGCCTTCGATCTCTGCCACGTGTCCCAACTAACAGATGGTCCAGACCTTCCTAGGACTTCAGGGTTTCAAATGTCGAAAAAAATTCAACCACAGGACTACCGATCTTTCAAATCCTGATGGTAAACCTCGTGCAACTCCTGTCCGATCCGACGACTGACCGGTAACTAATCAATGATCCAACGACTCATGACTCCTGGAGCTTGAATGCCAAACGCAATTGTAACCTCCTTTCTTCTTTGGTAGATCCAACGGCTGATGGGATTTCACAAATCCTCTCCAGAAGATCCCGACCATCGATTTCCTCCCTTTAGCAATTCCTTGAGAATGACCAAGTGTTCCTCTGCGGAACTTGTTCAACTGCAGTGCAACTGTGAAATGGCTGTTTTAAACACTCCACGACACAAATATTCCAGTGCTTTTCTTCGACGAGTTTGAAAGCCTTATCCCTCATGAGATCCCACACAACTTCAACCTCAAAGAGGGTCCTTGCATGCACTCCTTGTGACAATCTTTAGATATTTTCAAAATATCTAAGAACTCCTCGACTCTGCGCAAACCTGCGACAATACTCCTTCAACTCTTCGCTTAGATTCAAAACTGAGACTTCCTCTACCTGCACACTTGTTACACGGCCTCTATAACCCAATTTCACTTCTGGGTGAACGAGAACAAGAGTTCAACTATCTGAGCCTTCTGTCAATGCACTCCTTGCGGACGACTTCAACTGCACTCCTTGCAGGAATCCTTTCTTAGATAGAGAAACAATTGAAACTCATTCTCTCTACCCTTCAGACTTTAAATTAGAACATGAAATCATATACACAACATATCAAGCATATGTATAACAGGAAGAAAACATTCATGAGCATATCAATCAACACACATACACAGAGAACAACACAAAACCATGAATCTGAATCAACTTCTTCTATTAATCCAAATAACTGTACATGGGTGGTTCTACACAACTCTCCACTTCTCTTCTATGCTCCAATGCTTCTAACTATCCAGAATAAATGTTACAATGCACAATGAGGGTGTCTATATCCGTTTTCCCTCTTACTTCCTAAAACTGTCTAATCTAGAATTAAATTCTACCTACCTGCATTAACTACTATAAATGCTTCCTATCTACTTCAGACAAGAGCGGGGCGCTCAAGGTCTGATTACATTACACCAAGGAGCCTTCATTAATTGATCTCATTTATATTTGGTGCATCAACTTCAAGGGAAAATTCAAAAATTTGTGTTGGCGCTTGTCCATCTGTCCATTTGCATTCCGCGTTGGCTTGCTTGCTGTGAGAGATGCTCCTGCATCAGAAGGTCACCAAAGGATCACCAGTGATAGAAAAAGGAGAGAAGGTAGGTACATTGTATTTATGTATTGGTAATACTAACTCGTCTATCTCTTTTGATTCTACGGGAGTGGATACAACACTATGGCATCATAGGCTTGGACACATGAGTGAGAAGGGGATGAAGTTACTTCACAAAATCAATTTGTTGCTAGATATTAAACATGTTGATTTGGATTTCTGTGAGAACTGTGTTTATGGAAAACAAAAGAGAGTCATATTTCTTAGAGTTGGAAAGATAAAGAAGAATGAAAGGTTATAGCGTGTGCATAAATATGTATGGGGGCCATATCAAGTATCATATCTTGGTGGATCTTATTATTATGTTACTTTTATTGATGATGCAACTAGAAAAACTTGNCTAACTATCCAGAATAAATGTTACAATGCACAATGAGGGTGTCTATATCCGTTTTCCCTCTTACTTCCTAAAACTGTCTAATCTAGAATTAAATTCTACCTACCTGCATTAACTACTATAAATGCTTCCTATCTACTTCAGACAAGAGCGGGGCGCTCAAGGTCTGATTACATTACACCAAGGAGCCTTCATTAATTGATCTCATTTATATTTGGTGCATCAACTTCAAGGGAAAATTCAAAAATTTGTGTTGGCGCTTGTCCATCTGTCCATTTGCATTCCGCGTTGGCTTGCTTGCTGTGAGAGATGCTCCTGCATCAGAAGGTCACCAAAGGATCACCAGTGATAGAAAAAGGAGAGAAGGTAGGTACATTGTATTTATGTATTGGTAATACTAACTCGTCTATCTCTTTTGATTCTACGGGAGTGGATACAACACTATGGCATCATAGGCTTGGACACATGAGTGAGAAGGGGATGAAGTTACTTCACAAAATCAATTTGTTGCTAGATATTAAACATGTTGATTTGGATTTCTGTGAGAACTGTGTTTATGGAAAACAAAAGAGAGTCATATTTCTTAGAGTTGGAAAGATAAAGAAGAATGAAAGGTTATAGCGTGTGCATAAATATGTATGGGGGCCATATCAAGTATCATATCTTGGTGGATCTTATTATTATGTTACTTTTATTGATGATGCAACTAGAAAAACTTGGGTTTATTGCATTCAACAAAAATATGATGTTTTTTATACTTTTAAGAAATGGAAATATTTGGTTGAGAATATGACAGGAAAAAAGTTGAAGTGTCTCAGATCATATAATGGAGCTAAATACAACAACAAGGCATTTGATGATTATTGTTTATACCATGGGATTCATAGAGAGAAGACAGTTCCAGGAGCACCACAAGAAAATGGTGTCTCAAAAAGGATGAACAGGACAATCATGGAGAGTGCAAGGAGTATGATATTGCATGCAGCGTTTCCCTTATAGTTTTGGGAAGATGTTGTAGATACTGATGTTTACTTGATAAACAAAGGACCTTCAATTTATTTGGATGGTGGCATTCCAGAGGAGGCATGGATAGGTAAAAAGGTAAACCATTAATTTCTGAAGACTTTCGGTTTTGAATCATTTTTCCATATTGATAAAGAAAATAGAACAAAGCTTGAAGAAAAATCCAAGAAGTGCACCTTTATTGGATATGGTGTTAATTATTTTGGTTATCTCTTATGAGATTATGAAAATCACAAAATCATTAGGAGTATATTTTCCATATTGAATGAGAAGGTCATGTATAAATATCAGTTGCAGGTGTTAGCGCTATCATTTTTTCAGTTAGAGTTAGTATTAGATGATTCATGGTCCATATGGAAAAGCGTGTGAGGTCAGGTACTGAATGTTATCACTGAAATTTCATCCGCAAATGGTTACAGGAATCCAACATCTCCAAACACCTATTAGTTCATTCATAGCCCCAAAAATGCATTTCCAAAGGGCACAAACTATACAACTAGTTAAAAAATTAACATGCGCAGAAGCACTATATGAAGCGCGTGCACATGTGTAGGTCATAAAAATTAGAAAAGTGCACATGCGTCCGATACACGAATGTCTACGGAAAAAGATGCACAGACCTTAGAATGATGCATTTATGGTTCTTGTCGAGCCCTCATCCACTTCTGGTTCAGCTCCTAAGTCGATTTGACCCTCTAATCCGAGTTGAATCCAAGTGGGGGGTTGGTCAAAGACCTAAGGGTGCCCTAAAGGGCCCCTTGTTCACACTAAAGACCGGTTGGATGATGCCTCAAAGATTTTCTATAAAAATAAGCCATGGGTGTACTATGAATTCAAGAATCTCATTTTATTGTTATGTTGCCTCTATTCTCCTACAAGGAACCTCTTTCCTTCTTGGAGCATACTAGCATCATCACATATTCACCTCACCTCTTGAGGAAATAAGCTTGGATTTCTTCACTATTTCCCTTCTAGTTTTCTATTTGCAAGAAGAGCTCTCACACAAGGGACTCAAGAGCCCTCCCTTGGAAGAAGAGGGGATCCTTAAGTCCCCCTTTTTATTTGGTGTTTACCCACTAATATAAACTCTTCATTGGTGGCATAAATATTGGTCAATTGTTTGATTAATTTTGGTTCTAATTTCCTTATGCATTGTAGTTTTGTTTCTTTAGTTGTTATTAGCTTAGTTTTTTATTTATTTATTCTTATTGATGTGTATAACTCTTGCACTAACTTCTGTCATGTTCAACTGACCCAACTAGACTTGCAAGTGTCTCTCTTTTGCTCATTCAAGTGGCAAAAAGGATACAACAGATTGGCAACCATTCTGGGGATAGGTATCAATTTCCTCCCTATTTGGGTTGTTTGAGCACTTATTTTGATCTATTTACCTTGCAGGGATCATAAAAGGCCCAGTCCTACCTACAAAGAGCTGAATTCAGAGCTGAAAGTGGAGAATTGCATTCAAAATTTTCTTCTTGAGGGCGTATCAGAACGTGCATGGGTTTTTCAGCCCACAGGCACATCTTCAGAGCATGCACGCCAACAACATTGTGTTTTCCAGTGCATTTTGCACACAGTGCACCAATAGGTCCTTATTTCTCTGCACATTGGCACCACATGCACCTCTGTCTAAACTAGGGACCGCACACCTGTCTAGAAAATCCAACATTGTAAGAGTTTTGTTTTATGTTTGGAAGGCCCTTGGCCTTCTAAATATTGATTCTATACAATTTGTAAATGCACCATACTTAGATTCTCTCTCCACATGAAGGGTTTGTCAAAACATAGGCACTTAGGGGGTTAAAAAAAACCATATTTCTCCACTTTTTCTTTCATTTTTCCACATGGATGGCTTGTTTTGATTATAAAAGTTAAGTTAAGATCATTTTTTATCACATGTATAAGCAATTGCATTGGGACCAAAAATCAAACTTCAATCATTGAGTATGCTCTTCTCTCGCACCATAGAGCGATCTTGAGAATCATAAAAATGATTGAAGGAAGATTTCATCTCCCTTAAAAACAAATTCTTTAGGAGAGGACGAAGCCCCCCTAGGGCCCCTCTTAGTTTATTTTTTCAAACATATTAAATTTTTAAGGGCCCATACATGCCCACATGTTGCAAAGATAGGATAGTTTTTAAACTACTTTCTTAGTTAACATCACCAGGGGAGTTTAAAGATTATTGTAATGGGCCCATACATGCCCACATGCTTTCAATCTAGGATAGTCTTTTGAAGATTTCTTAGATTAAATCAAATTAGGGAGTTTAAAATATTAAGTAACGACCCATATGTCCACATTCTAGTTCTTTAAGGACTTTAAAATCCCGCAAGGTTGTACCAATGACATCTAGTAATATAGGTAATCAAGACTTGTAAGGACCACTCGAAGTCTACATGCTACAAGGTGACACCTAACTTATTAAAAATTTGGCACATTTTATCACTTGCTTACACACAAAGTCAATACTCACTCACATAATTTCATCTTGAATTATGGAGGTTGAAGTAGGTTTCCTCCAGAGGGATTCTGAAATGTCCCACTATTTCTTGAAGGAATTATCCACTCCCACTTAATTTAAATGAGATTGGTTCACACCCCCAATCTATCAAACAACCACATATAAAATTTTCTAAAAACTCACTAAGTTTTCCTCCACAGGAGGTGCCAAAAGAAATTTTTAGTCTAGGTAGGATCTTGAGGATAGGCATCTCCCCATTATCGGGTTCTCACATCTTCAAAACATTAGAAGTTGACAAATAGGGAACCTTAAAATCCTCTGAGTCAAGTGTTCCTACACCATTAGTAAGGGAGATACCCGTGAAGGGTTGAAGGCCGAGGTCCCATTGTTCTGTGTGTCTCCCCTTGAGGCACCCACCTCTTGGAAGGGATCCAGCCCGTGACCCATTTCTGAGGCCGAAAATCTAAATGTTTCACTTTGACCAAGGTACCTACTGACCAAATTTTAGGATATCTACCCAAGTGGCAATTGTGGGCTACAATTGCACCTTGATCAGATTTTGTGTGACTATTGGGAAATATCTCCAGCTCTTTCAGGATATCCACCCTCTACCCCTCATTATAACTGATTGTTTCATCCTTCACTAGTTCCTTTTCCAGTGGCTTCAGACCCCACTTTTGAGTGCTATTGGAAGGTCTAGTGTTATTTTGAGAGGAAGGGCGTTATGTTTTTTTAGGACATGAGCATTTGTTTTCTTTGTTCTCCCACGCAGACAAAATCCACCTACCAACATATATGCTTATTTTCAATTGATTTATATATAATGTTCTTGTGATTACAGGCGATTGTGAGATATATTGTGAAGGTCCAAAATTATACAAAGAATCTTGTTCATTTTATTGCTCTCATCACCATTCACACACATTCACTTTTCTAGTTGAACATCATATGGGACCCACAAAATCCCCGCCATTACAGACGCTTGAAGAACCTCCCTCCTCTTTTAGGAGGAATTCCTATTCTTTCCAACTCATCGGCTCAACCCTCTCACACCCTTGTGAATGCTACTATATTGGGGTCAACTTTTTTTGGTTCCACTTTACTTGGGTCCACTTCCCAAGGTCAACCATCCACTAGCTCTCCTTTACAAGGAAGTAGGGGGAAGACTTCTTCTCAAGGAGGAAGTACAACCCCACCCACCCCCCCTCAAGGGCCAAGTTCACAAACCAATCATTCCATGGCTGGAACCAATCCTAAACCACCACTCTAGATGCCATATTTGGCCTCCCTCAACATACCAGATCTGAGTAAGTTCACCAATGATCCTATATTGCACGACCTGTCATGGTTTGCAATGCCTACCAAAATGCCTTTGGACATTCCCAAGTTTGAAGGAAAGGCGGGAGAAGATCATGCCAACCATTTCATGGTCTTCCACTTATGGTTCTCTTCAAACAACATCATGGACGACTCCGTCCGATAAAGTTTATTTCAGTGCACACTCATAGGCCCATCAGCCAAGTGGTATGTAGATGAAAAATCAGGGTCCCATGTGACTTTTGAATCATTTTCCAAAAAAAATTTGACCTTCTTTCAACTACCAATTTGCCACGACAATGGTCTAGAATTTCTCTCTGAGTTTAAACAATCCTCAGCCACACATATCACTAACCACATTCACGAATGGTGTCAGCGACGTAGTCTATGCAAAGAAGAAACCACTAAAGAACAATGCCTCGATTGGTTTCTTAGATCACTCATCTCTCTCCTTGCCAAACATATGGCCTCCACCTTCCCCCAAATGGAATAAGAAGCTATCAACAAGGCTCAACAATATTACCTCATTTATGCACAATAAAGATACTTATACACAGTACTACCTGACACCCTGAGACCCATACCGTTTGGCCAGGATGAACCTGGGATGTCTCACTCTACAAATCGATTGATTGGTACAACAACACACCACAATCCATACCCCCAACAACCACCTATGTACGGTACACCTCAATATCTGTCGATATATGGAGGACCCCTTTATTATCCTCCTCCCCCTTATCAACAACCATACCATGTTTCCCTTCCTCCACCCATAAGTGGACCCTCACCGACACCCATGATGCGCCCAACTGTTCCACCAAGTTCTGTTAACCCATCTACCTTAGCATACACCCTAAGAACTAGTGAAAGCGTTATTCCTTCCTATGTACCCTACAGATCATTTCCATAAAATAATCTGTATTTCCCATTTCCTAGTCCTCCACAACCCATTTCTCCTCCACAAGGACAACCACATGTTGGGTTTAACTTTGTTCAACCTTCTCCCATTCAACAATTTCAGAATTTTGAACAACTAAATACAGAAAATCCATCCCATCAGTTGAATAATGCTAAAAAGAAAGGAAAAAAATGAAACAATAATAACCCAAGACCAGGGGGAAAAACCCCCCAACAAAACCAACCTACTAGGGGCAACCAGAATCAGGGTAACCAGAATCCCCAAGGGGGCAAGAATAACAAATGCCAAGGGAGGAACAAAAACAACCTTCAGAAGCATTTCCCTTGTTCTCTTTTCAGTGAGCATGGCCATTATACTCACCATATCTGACTTCAAACAGATGAAAGATTCCATGAATGTGCCACGTCCTCCAGTGTCGCCTGCCCCGCAACAGACCCCACAACAGTATTTGAAACAACACCCCTGATGGTGTTGAAAAACCCTATTCCACACCAAAGTGTGATGAATACTTAGCAGGAGATGCACCCTGCCCCACCATATATCGCACTATCCTCGTCACTAGCAGAGAAGAAATTATTCTACAAATGCCCAGTCATCAATATATCACACCCCTTGAGTCTACTCCCACCACTTAGGAAGCAACTCCAGCTACAACCAGACAACCTTTTATGATTCCATGTCGTAACACTGAACCACCCATGTGTATCCCTCGCATCCCGTTATGACGAAATGTCAACAACCCTCAGGATAGGGTGTCACACAATTACAGCCTGGTCAATGAATTGGTGTAATATTCTGTAGCCATGTCAGTCTTGGAGGTTCTCCAAACCTGTCCCACTCAATGGAAATCATTGCTTTCTGCCTTGGGGGAAGTCAACCCTGCTGATACTAGACTCATCACATTTGATCTAGATTGTGGGGAACCTCGTATCCCTGCTTTGGTAGCTTTATAGATACCAGTCAATATTCAAAACATCACAGTTCATCGATGTATCATCGATGAAGGTGCATCCACATGCATCATGTCCAAAATGGTATGGAAAAAACATGGCTCCCCTAAGCTAATACCATCCACCATCACTTTGAGAGCTTATGATGTACAAAAATCCTCTCCTGAAGGTCTCTTTCAAAATATCATCATTGTACTCGAAGGGAAAACCATTCTTATTAACATTGAGGTTATCAATGCTCTTCTCGATTACAACATCATGGTTATACGTAGCTATATGTACTCTATGAAATTTGTGGCCTCTTCTATGTTTCTAATGATGATGTTCCCCCACAATGGGAAGATCATCACCATCGACCAAGTTTCACTTTACGAGCCCAACCCTTCCTCCAACATCGATAACATCCTACCTCTTTTCCACACTAATTTCGATGCCTACCCACTCATAGAGATGGGACCCATAATTTTCAATGACCCATCCTTACTCGAGACATACCATTGAGAACCACTGCTCATACATCCCTCAACACAAGTTTGTGTCGTATCTTCTGATGGAACTAAAATTGGCAATACCATCCCTCCCGCCGATTCTTATCCACCCCTCGATGTCCCACTAGTGGAAGAAATCCTACCTCAGGCATTACCTGAGAACCCTACGACAAATCTTACCACTGATTTCAGCCTTCCCCAAGGGAAAATTCCTGTTTGGGAGACCATCCCCCAAGACATCACTCAAATCCTCTTCTTCTACCCCCCACTGGGTGTACAAGATTTTCAGGTAGCTTCCATGCTTACCCTTCCCAACATGGTGCTTTCCATTCCGGTATGGTATCTACACCCACTCGCGATGGTCCCTCTACCTCCCAAATCCAAGGGAATCTCGATGCAAATTCCAATACTAACTCCAACCACACCACCTTCACCCCCACCTACCAACAACACCACCAAAGTTGGGGCCAGGCAGAAGAAGAAAGATCCCATCACTCCACTTCCTCCCTGAGTTCAACCTCCTTTCACACTATGCGAGAGAGAAGGACACCCTATGAATAGATGCCCCTCTCTCCTCAAGTTACACAATCTAATCCAATTTCCTTGAGTGACCACATCGCCTATCGCTTCACCAAGCACACCCAGTAATACCACGACCTCCCCTACAATAGGAAGTAAAGGGTTGCGAACCAAATTCGCATGTGCCATCTATTTAGAGTATGGACACTATACTCATCATTTCCCTACAATACCTCAATTTCGATAGACACTAACGACAGTACGTCAGAGCTTTTAGCAAGACCCCTCTCCACCCATGTCATCAAGTACCTAAGTCACTAACATCCATTATGTCACAACCTTATTCAATGAATGGATGAGATTTCCTTGATCTCTTTGTGACTCACTTAATCATTTCACCTACCAGTGTTTCATGATTATTGAATACAGGCCTCATCAAATGACCCTTATTCAAAATCCTCCAATCACCCCACTTCCGGTGATGACAGTGATTCCCCCTACTCCATCTCTAGATATTGTTCATATTATCTCTCCTGAGCCTAAGGCACTTCCCACTCCTCCATGGTTCATGGATAGCCTGTATGAGGATTTTCCCCCAAATCCCCCCAATTCTCTGGTTGATTTCCCCTAGTAAATATTATGTCCGACCACAATTTTTAACCCACAGTATCTAGACATTTGGTTTATGTCAAGCACGCCATCACACCATAGTTACAATACCCCCTCTACATCTTCACCACCTGAATATAATCACACGGTGACAGTCACCAATTTTCATTCCCTGGATCCCCTATATTCTCACATTTTCCACTATGATGAAGATATCCTCGAAGAACTATCTACCCTTGATTGCCCATGGAACGTGCTCCATCACAGAGCATTTTTTCTCTCATAGTAATCCTTTGACGCTCCTAGAAAAATATCCATATGTGAAATCGAAGTAAAGGATTTCATCCCATCAGGGCATATAGACTGGTTCAACAACCCTATCCCTGCCCCCAATTCTTTTAAAGAAGGAAACATGGCCAATATTTCCCCCACTATCAAAATTGACATTTCCATTAAACCAGGAATCATAGAGGAAATCACCATTGGTGCTACTTGATCCCCTAAGGAATTCACAACTTACAAAGCTCTCTTCCAAGAATACCGGGATAGTTTTTCTTGGTCATACAAGGAGATGCTCGACCTTGATCCTTTTATTGGCGAACATCATATTGACACATGGCCTGATATTACCCATGTACGTCAAAAGAAACACCCACTACACCCATCCAAAGCAGCGGCCATCAAAGCCAAAATTGAAAAAATACGCATTGTCCAATTCATATACCCCATCGAATACACTTCATGGGTAACCAACCCTGTACCCGTTAACAAAAAATAGGGCACCATTCGCGTCTACACTGAATTTCATGATATCAACCATGCTTGTCCCAAACACCACTTCCCTACGCCTTTCATCGACCAAATTATCGATGACTATGCAAACCATGAGGCCTTGTCCTTCATGAATAGATTCTCTGCCTACAATCAAATATAGATCCACCCAACAGATCAGTATAAAACTACATTTACCACCCCATGGGGTACTTTTTCATATCATGCGATGCCTTTTGGACTCAAGAATGTCGATGTGACGTTCCAGGGAGCCATGACCTATGTTTTCCATGATATTGCCCACATCATCCTTGCTTACTTGGACGACCTCACTACTCGATCCAAGAAATGAACACAACATCTAGATGACTTACGATTTGTCTTTCAATGGTGTCGTCAGTACAATATCCACTTCAATCCCCTCAAGTGCATATTCTGCGTCACCGTTGGACACCTCCTTGGGTTCATCGTTTCCCAACACGGCATCACATTGGACCCCCTCAAGGTCCAAGATATCAAAAAAATTCCACCACCTCAGAATTTGCACCAACTACAGATCCTACAAGACAAAGACAACTTTTTACGATGCTTTGTCCTAGATTACGCCACTCGCGCGCACGATTTCCTTCGCTTGCTACATCATGATATCCAATTCCGATCGGATGAACATTCCCAGACCTATTTTGATGATCTAAAAACGGTGCTCTCCCACACCTCTTTTATTATCCCACCCAACTATGATCGCAACTACATCCTCTACTTATCAGGCTCAACCATCTTAGTAGAAGGAGTTCTCGTCCAACTAGGGGATGATGTCTACGATCAAGTTATTTAATACATTAGTAAAAACCTTTTAGGACCACCCTTGAAATGAAACCATGAAGAGAAACTCTCCCTCGCAGTTAAAAAAATGCGTCATTATATCTTACTTCATACTACCAAAGTAGTGGCAGATCTAACCCCATGTAGTACTTGCTTAGTCAATGACAAATTAATGGTAAATTTGCTCAATGGATCGTCATCCTTCAGGAGTATGACCTAGAGTTTTCAACTCCCAAAAGTAAGAAAGCACTCTTCCTTGGAGAACTCATCACGACTTTTCCCTCAGAGGTTGTTAGTTCACCCGTCAATATGGATTTTCCCGACGAAGACCTCTTCTACATCCCCTCGGATGACCCCTGGTATGGTGACCTTATCGTCGACCTTTGGACACAGAATTTTGGGTCTCACCTCTCTAGAGATGATCATCAATGCATTCACCATCAGGCCCCTCGCTACCTCCTCATTGGTGACATTTTGTATCGACGTGGGGTCGACACCATACTCCGTCGATGTTTTACCATCGATGAAACTGACATAGTCTTGAATGATTTCCATAGAGGCACCTATGGTGGCCATCTCTTAGGGATGTCCATCACCCGTAAAATAATTCAAACATGCTACTTCTGGCCCACATTGTTTCATGGCTTCATCTATGCTGTGAAGCGATGTGACAAATGCCAGCTACATGCCAACAAAGCGCAAGTGCCACCCTCTCTTTTACACCTAGTCATCACTACCATAACCTTTTGAAAATGGGGCATAGACTTCATGACTTGCAACCCTCCATCTAGAAATGGACACAATTACATCATCATGGCAGTCGATTAATTTACCAAGTGGGTCATAGCCATGCCTACCTTCAACAACACCGTTGACACTGCAACGCATTTTTTCTTTAATGAAATCATCTCCCACTTTGGAGTCCCACTACAGTTAGTCTTCGATCACGAGAAACACTTCGAGAATGAGATCTTCGTCAAACTCTCCTCAAGGTTAGGCTTCTCCCATGAGTTCACCTCCCCATACTACCCTCAATCCAATGGATAGGTAGAAGCGGTCAACAAGGTACTCAAAACCATGTTACAACACATGGTTAACAAACATAAGACCAATTGGCATCATATGTTGTTTTCCGCACTATGGGCTTATCACACAGCAGTTAAAACTGCCACTGGTTTTACACCATTTCATCTTGTCCATGGGGTCGAATCCACTCTCCTTATCGAGTGCGAAATTCCCACATTACGCACCGTTATCGAGCTATTACCTGACACTGCTCCAATGGAGCAACGCTTATTGAATTTAGAGTCGTTGGATGAATATTGTCGGTCTTCATTATAGAACAATGAGTTAGCTAAAAAATGGTCGAAGGCCACCTTTGTCCACCATGTCAACCTTCTCTCATTTAATGAAGGATACCTCATCCTTGCCTCTGATATCACTCACGACACCCTCAACCATGGAAAATTTGAGTTGTTATGGCATGGAACCTACATCGTCCAACACTGCCTCACTAAAGGCACATACATTCTGGCCTCTCTCGAAGGCTACCCCCTCAAAGAACCCGTCAACGGGTTGTACTTAAATAAATTTTATGCCTAAGCGTAGTCATTCTATACTAGGATTTTTTTTTTGTACACGTTTTGTAGAGATTTTAATCTTATTTTTCCTATCATGCCTTATGTATGATATACCATTTGTGTTATTGACAGATACGTCCTCCATCTTCCTACCACATCGGTTACACTAACGGATCTAGCCGATGGACACAAAATCTCACTTCGGCCGCTCTATACCCGCTCACATGAACTGCTCCACTCTAGAGGCATATGTTTGGGCTCAGCAATCAACAACCAAGTAGAAAACACAGTTTTCATTGGCCCCCTTGTCAAGGCCGGTCACCTCCATATTCACCACCTTATAATCTTATTAGATTTCTAGCTTGTTGTCTTGCAGCTCAACAATGTGTACCATGTCCTTGATCCTTGCCTCTTCCACAAATACCTGGAAGTTAGACTCTTATCTCGACATTTTGATTCAATTAAATTTACACATATTCCACGAAAATTCAATCAAATAGAAGATAATATGGCTAACCTAGTGTTATATTGGCATTTATCACATCAATACACCATTATAGATACATAAATCATCAAAATTCTATCACATCCTATAGATTAGACATCATAAAAATCATCACAAAACATCATCACATGTGAACATCACAGAGATCACAAACATGTACATCCATATATATATATATATATATAATGATCAATGTATCATCAATGTTTACAAAAATAGTACAAAATGTACATTGCCTATAGGCAGGTGAGCCCTCTCATCCATATATGTACAAAATAGGTGTCACACTACCCTATACAAAAATGGTCTTGCAGGCCTATATAAATACCAAAAATATACAACAAGAGCACTCATGGTTCCTCTATAGCGCCACCACCAGGTCCTCTATTTGTAGGGAGTGCCCCACTAGCTAGGGGTCCTCCAGGTCCTGAGGGAAGTCACCCCATCATAGCTACCCCCGCTACAACTGCTCTATGGATCAGGGTTCGCAACTCCTTTGGAAGGCCCACACACTACTCCCAGATGCCCTCATCCTGGACCTGAGTCCACATGACCTCGAGCACTCCCTATAGAACCACCTCCAGCTAGTGGAGGAAATCCTCAAGCATCCCGCCAAGCTCTCCCTAAGGCACATTCGACGGCCCCGCACCGGGGTCGTCTAATCTGCGACTCCTACCAACTCTCGCATCATCGGCTAGCCTCGCACCAACCTCATCCCTCTGATGCTTCTCTCTTGCTCATGGTTCACCCCACGACAGTCTCACTGGCCCCTAATGAGCTGATGCTCTAACCAGCTCCACCTCTCGGCCTCGCGGCAACACATCTGTACACACAACAAGCAAACAATACATCAACATCCATCCATACATCAAACATATTCTATACTATTAAAATCACAAAACATAAAATACATCAACATACCTCTATGGTCCCAAGCCTCTCCATGAGGTAAAACCATATCTGGGTCATCGCGGTAGTCCATCCCACCATAGGGGAACTGTAGTATGATATGTGGCATCTGACACCAAAAACATTCCATCTCGACCGTAAAATAATGGCCACCCACCCCACCCCCATGTCGTACCAAAATCAATGCCCACTGCATTAATCGTGGCTCCCGTGCATTAGCCACCTCCAACAAAACTCTAGGGTGCAACATGGGAACCCTCTCTAAGAACCATGCCACCAAGATTGACCCAAAGGAAAAATCACTCGATTTGGAGGCCCGACACTGGTTGAGTTGCCCTATCATCTTGGTGTGCATCATCAAGCCCTGGGAAAAATGCTCTCCACCCAATTCCCTTTGGATGATCCTTCGCTGACCACCACTGATTCACTGAGTAGCCAAGGATCCATAGATCCTCATGATCATCAGGGCGATGCAACGATACACCAATGCATCCATCGCCCCAATTCACACAACCAAACCTCACATAAAATCCTCCCCCGAATAGTATGTCCGGGCCAAATCTTCCAAGTGTGCCTCCCCTGGAAATGGGGATCAACAGGTAGGGTTCTCCCCTAAAAAGGGAGCCCAGTCAAGAAATATACATCCTCCATTGTAGAGAATGTGATCTTCTCCCCCCGCACAATGAATCACTACAGCTCAGTGCTCCACGTAGAAATCAAAAACTGCAACAGGTACTCCTGTGCCTGTAGCAATGAGCAGTTGAAGAACTTTAGAAAACCACAGGTTGCTAAAGGTCCTCAAACACCCGACTCATCATTCCTCACCACCTCCTTGAGGTGTGCCCAATTCCTCTCCCTCCAGTGGACTGGCATCCTGAACTGATCACCTGCATTCACACAAAGAACACTTGATTAGCCATCACAATTCATAGAAAAAAACAAATCCAAAAAGACAAGTTTTTTTCAAAACCCCCAGCTTTACCTCATGTGCACGGTTGTGACCCCCCCACAAGTATGCACATATGCACACCTATTCTTTGCACGACGGTGCATCAATGTGCAACTAACGAAGAAACATATGCACATCTGTCACACCCATAGGTGCACATTCATGTGCACTTGTTCGTTACACAACTGTGCACTAGTGCACAACTGTATTTTGAATAGGCGCACATACAATGCACACCTGTTTCACTCACTCACATGCCCCCATGCGTGACTATCCTCTCTACATCCACACACCCTAGTACGTGTATCCTTTTATCGCTCATGCACTAGAGGGCCCACACTAACACAATCCTATAGTACGGCCCTTCGTATGACCCTGTCCATAAAATAAACCCTAACTACTATGAAAAAGGATGAGACCACTAACCTGACTCTCGCCAATCCTCAATCTGTTGGCTTGAACTCCTTAAATCTCCAAATCTCCTCTAAAAACCTCTCATCAACTCACTATGACAGTAGGTAGAAATGAGGTGGCAATGTGGGCCCTACAGCTATATATAGTCCCTTTTTCCAAACTCCCATGCTCCATTACAAGAGCTTAGAGCATCTGTTTTCAGATCCATCTTTAGCCATGGGATCAGGATCTCTCCACCTACATAGTCACATTCCCTGGGTCACCATCCATCCTTGGCCCTGGGGGAGAATTTTTCTCACATCACGCCCAGGTACACATGCTCATGTTCAAAATTATCAAATAACTGTTATATGTTCTTTATCTTCAGATATTGTTCACGTTGGGTATTCGATTTTCATGTGTGCAGGTACTCGGTCATCACATACCAACATATCCCCTTCAGGTATATGATCGACACTAGCATGTAATCATTCCCTCTAAATCTCAATTGCATCTCCCAGTCACACCCTCCGACATTTTCCTATAGGATCGCCCCATCCGGCTCTGCAGTACTCTCACCTCCACTGCATTTTAAGTATTGTCACCTGGTAACACTCTCCCCTACATCAGTTGTCCCATTCATAGTCCCCTTTTGGAACTTTGACACTCATGTTGCTTTCACCCCCTAGGGATGGGAGTCCTGATAGTCTTACGCATGTTCAAGAATCATTCACATACTCCTCCTCATTTTTCTAGCGTTTCCAATGGACTCACCGGATATCTCCTCTCGGTTCTAATTTGACTACACCTTCGTAGTATCATTAACCCTCCATTTCATCCACAGTTAGTTTTCCCATCTGCACATTTCCCTCCATTCATTTACCTCATATAGAAACCCACCTATGGGGCCCCCACCCTCCACCATTTCTCCCCACAACTTGCACGCTCACAAGCCAAGCCATATTACACTAGGGCACCTATTTCTGTATCTGCACACTTATCCCAAATTATTCTTTATTCGTTTGGTAATTATACAAAGCCTTTCTTTCCATCATTAACATAGCTTTTTGTTGTCGCCTTTAGCGACCTTATTTTCTGGCAAAGAAACCCTTGTCACCCTTGGTTGGGGCATTCATTACCTTCTACTCTTGTTGACATCGTCCATAAACCCTGAGTATCCCACAGTCCATGTACCTCTGATCTTTGAGTTTTTCCACTTTGTCATGCCTCTGGCACAATTTAACCCACGTCTATTCATCCCCCTGACACTAGATTCAGTTTCACGGTTGATGCCACTCATACTTCACATATATCCCCAACCAAGGGAAGTACTGAGTCTCACCACCTATTGAATTCGTCCATGTTCCTCATCAGTTCCTAATATCATCCAGTAAATTTCATGAATCTCTTTGCTTCTTGGAGTCACATCTCCCTTTCTTTCGACATCAACATAGTTTCCACAAGGGCGACAATATCTTGACTCTCATTAACTTTACAATGAGGAGTCTCGGATGACAAAGAGAGAACCATCATTTCTCTTTACTGTCGTTGACCCCCATGACATTCGACTTCAACACAATCTCATGTTATGGTGGGTCTTACTTTGCGACTATTGCAGTTGTTTTATACTAGCTGAAGACCTCTGAAATTTGCTAGGCCGTCAATGCCAGCGAGTCACTGGCACTTATTACATGTGTCATCGCCTCTTTTCAGAGTATGTTCACCATCAGAATTTTCATCCACCATTATCAAACCACCTCGAAGGGTGCTGCATTTATCTACATCAACATACAACTTCAGTTACTGCTTTACATATTTGAGTTACATAACATGAGCATGGGGCATGCCCGCCTCGTTTGTATACAATTTTTATTTTTCCACACCTAGAGAAAGGTTTGGGTCCCACAATTTCCCCTCTCTCTCCACTGGATCACTCTTGCAGTTACTATAAACACTCTTTCTTACAATGGTACTCTCAGTAGAAAAAACATTGATGTATTTCGGCTATACATATGCTCGTAACCTCACACATCAGGGGGCATATGTTATGACTAATTTTTTTTCCGTAAATGGTTACAGGAATCCAACATCTCCAAACACCTATTAGTTCATTCATAGCCCCAAAAATGCATTTCCAAAGGGAACAAACTATACAAATGGTTAAAAACTTAACATGCACATAAGCACTAAAGGAAGCAAGTGTACATGCGTAGGTCAGAAATGTCAGAAAATTGCACATGTGCCCAACGCATGACTATGTATGCAAAACTCCACACACACCTAATAACGATGCATTTATTGTTCTTGTTGGCCCCTCACCCACTTCTAGTTCATCTCCCAAGTCGATTTGACCCCCAAATCTGAGATGAATCTGAGTGGGGGGTTGGTCAAATACTTAAGGGTGCCCTAAAGGGCCCCTTGTTCACACTAAAGACCAGATGGATAATGCCTCAAACATTTTCTATAAAAAGAGGCCATGGGTGCATTATGAATTCAAGAATCTTATTGTATTTTTATGTTGCCTCTATTATCCTACAAGTAACCTCTTTCCTTCTTGGAGCATACTAGCATCATCTCATTAAGCTATTCACCTCACCCCTTGAGGGAATAAGCTTGGATTTCTTCACCATTTCCCTTCTAGTTTGCTATTTGTAAGAAGAGCTCTCACATAGGAGACTTAAGAGCCCTCCCTTTGAAGAAGAGGGGATCCATAAGTCCTCCTTTTTCTTTGATGTTTTCCCACTAATATAAACTCTCCATTGGTGGCATGAATATTGGTCAATTGTTTGATTAATTTTGGTTCTAATTTCCTTATGCATTGTAGTTTTGTTTATTTATTTATTATTAGCTTAGTTGTTTATTTATTTTTTGTGCTTGATGTGTCTAACTCTTGCACTAAATTCTATCATGTTCAGCTGACCCAACTGAAATTGAAAGTGTCCCTCTTTTGCTCATTCAAGTGGCAAAAAGGATACAACACCAAATAATGAATGGGTTGAAGTCAGCAAGTGGTCGGTTTGGCCCTTGGAGTCAAGAAAGGTTATCAGAATCAAACATGTGTAAATGGTAAAGATATTTTCCCAAAAGGTTGAATCCTGTTAGAAGGGGGAATTTTACATGCCAAAGGTCGAAGCAAGTTGTTAGAATAAGGGTCACATCAACATATATAACGATCATATTCACCTCATTATGAAGTCATAAAGGATAGGAAATCACAACGCTCATATCAAGTATACTTTGAAGGTCTTATCATCTGTACTTTACACACTCCGAAGTGTACCCATCATGCGAATCTGCTGCGCAAATCTTCGACCCACTTCAAAACTTATCGTCACCATGGATTCATTGTTCCATTTCATAATTCCATCCCTCACCTATTCATTTATAAATTCCAGTCATTCTGCATTAATTTATTTACCAGTCGATCTTATGCGTCGTTTGTAACTTTTCCTGCAAGCCTTGAGTTTCTCACTACGCGGAAGACAATTGCCATCAACTATGTCGCAAACCAATTCAGTCAATATTTCTTCATTTTTTTCATATTAAATCATGGTTTGGATCCTGTCGAAGTGAATCACAAGTTATATAGTTAGACAACAATTCCTATCAGGGTCATCCCCTCATCCTCAAAGTTTTTTTCACACCTAAATTCTCTTTCGTTCTCCCCTACTGCGACAAGCCTATCATCGTCATTGTCACAATGTTGACCCATTCCTACACCGAGAGTATTCATGGTTCCTAGGGGTAGTGTAGTGAATTCCCAAAGTCATTCCCTCTTATCGTGCAAAGTTCCACTACCGCCCCTTCGACAGGTCCGGGCTAATAATATCATTATCCATTTGTTGCGCGAAGGGGGTGTCATCTTCACTACTGCGCACATAGAACAAACACGCATTGCACCATGATGACATCCCAAAACATAAGGAAATGGGTGCGAAGTGGAAGAACTATTAGCTCTGAGCCTCAAGACTTGGCATTGATAAATGAAGATCTGAATGTCAGAGCATCTTTCAAACATGTCGGATGCATGCTCTATTGCAAGAAAATCCAAGGATACAATGTCAAACTAGAAAAATAGTTCGCACTCATATTTAACAGGTGCTGCGTGGTTATTGTAGGAATCACATTCGAGGTGACAAAGGAAAATCTTTTAACTGCAATAGATATCTGAATGCCTTTGGACGTGCTAGGCTACGAAGAATTCATCAAACCGAACTGCCTAAACGGGAATATCGAAACGAGTGTTCCAAGTTGGTATCTATGGGAGCCTTTTCAAAAACTCTCGAAGGTGATTAGAAAGTATTTCACTTATGAAAGAAGGTTTGATAGAATACACCCAGATCAAATCATATTGCTGATGCATTTGTTGTGAGTGGGAAATCCCTCTACAGACTAGAACTTAGGTTTTATTATGCATGCAGAAAAGACCTAAAAATTTCTACTTTCTGTCGTCGTCCTGGACCTAATCCCCATTATTATTAAGAAAATACATAGTTAAGAAGATCAAGTGAGCATACCTTATTTCGGGCATTTGATATCGATCCTTCTTCACGCTTGATCACTCTTTGACTGTAGCTCTCCTCCCAAGGCTAACTTGCATTCACACAAGACAAAGAAAGAACTCCACATGCATTTGATATATATATTAATGGGTTAGAGATTCAATCAACATGTATGCAATAAACCATGAAAACCTCATATGGTGGGATGGGAAAAGTACTTCTTTATTATTAGCTTCAACAAATCAACTTACAATGGTGAAGCCAACCATTGCTCCACAAACCTAGTCCTGGGCTCCTCTTCAATTGTCCTCCAACTTCTTTTCTCTATATTTCTATTTGCACAAGGATGGATAAAGGGTTGGGACAAAGGGAATGCGCAATCGGGTATAGCTTCTTTACTATGATTCCCCTCTTCCAAATGGGACCCCTAACCCTTCTTTTATAGGCTAGAAGGAGCTAGGCATTTGGTCGAACGCTCAGCCATCCATGGCCAAAAGGTTTAGTTAACTCACCCAAAGTTGTGTGTTCCGTTAGCAACTTTCCTTTTTTCGTTCTTTTATAGGTACACGTGGATTTTCCTAGGTTAACTAGCATGTACATGCATGTAGTAATGGAGCAGAGCACGTGGGCCTTTATAAAAGGGGTTTTTAAGAAGAGTTGTTCAACAATGTTTTGACAAAGAAGGAATCTGAGATGGCCTAATGCCAGGTAAGCATGTCTGGTGCAAATTAGGGTTATAACAACATTTCATAGGAAATAGTCTATTGAAACTGCCTTTCTTCTTTCACCAAAGTATAGGAGGAATGGAAAATAACATCCAAGCCGAAGTAGAACAACCAAAGAACAAATTATCCCATACCTCACTAATCAAATTGTTAATAGTTGAGGAATTAGGGTGATGGGGCAAGAGATGTGATTTTTGTATGCTTTCAGCTGACATCCCCAGGGACCCCAAAGGAGATCCCCCTCTACCCATGGGAAAAGAAACATCTCACGGTGCAGAGGTGGGAATAGAAAGGGCCACAGAAAAAATAAATACAGTGGAATTCTCATCCCCCCAATAGCCAATACCCTAGAAACGAGGCAGGATAAGGAAGAATAGAGATCCCGAGGAGGCCTAAGCTCTGAGAGAACCACTCACCAAATTAGTTTCTGAGAAGTTACTCATGCACGTTGTTCGAATGGAACTTGTTGAAGGTTCAAGCCGATAAAAATGTGATAGACAAAGAAGGCCAGAAACTCAAAGTTGTTGGATTACTAAGAAGAGGGGGGGTGAATTAGTAATAGAGAAATTATAATCATTTTTAAACCAAATAATCCAAGTGTTATATCAATGTAGAATTATCATCCAATAATGAGCAATGAACAAATCAACAATCATATAGATACACAATACACCATTGTTTTATGTGGAAACCCAAAGAAGGAGAAAACCACATAATGCTTTTTATTATATCTCTTGAATAATTACATTCATTGGAAGCACCAACTTCCTTTGTTTTCTAGCTGCAACTGAAAGGAGGCTCCAACCCCTTAGTTTCTCAAGATACAACCTGAGGGAAGCTCCAACTCCCCAATTCTCTGGATACAACCAGAAGGAGGATACAACCCCCTATGTTCTCCATCTACAAACAAAAGGTGGATACAACCACCTATCCTTGTTCCATCCAACCGCCCTGAAGTATAATTAGAATGGTGGAACCACTGCCACACTATCAGTGTGAGATATACCATTGTAAAACTATACCAATAAACTTGAACCATGCATCAAACTGTACCTCAAACTATAATTAACCTGTACCATAAAAAATTGCATCAACCATGCACCAAACTATACCAAACAACCTATAATCAACCTGTACCAACATCATCAACTATACACTTCATGTATGTGCCAACTCATCAACTACTTGTCTCAACCATGTACACAACATGTACCTTAACCAAAATCCTTCATCAATTTCATCATCCAAATATGATTTGTAACTCTGTAATAGAATTGATGTATATTATCACATACCTGCAAACCTTCCTTAACTTTAATAACAAGAGACTAGCATTTTCATCAAACTTTTCTTTAGTCTCACATGACTAGTTTTGGATTAGTCAACAACCCTAACTTGAAATAATCATAACTTTGTACTTGTAATGAATAAAGATCGAAAACTGATACACAATGTTCTTCAGTTTGTTTCATGCAATTTATCCATGTTTCACTACTTGGAACCTCTCATAAAAGGAGTTATAGCAAAAATGGCATACCTTGCTGAATTCTAGATTATTCTAGAGAGAGACCTTGTAGAGCATGCCCCGCATGGAATATTTGTTGAATCAATACAAAACTGTTACAAAGAATACTAAAGACTATACTCTAACCAAAACATTTTATCTTATGGAATTTGGATCTGTTATGAATAATTTATGACGTTTTTACCTGAAACACCTGTTTTAGACTAGTTTCAGGACTAGCCACAAACCCTATTTTACACGAAGTGTAACTCAAAAAATACAATGACCCACAAGATGAATTTTTTACCATAGATACTTTGATATTTTTCCTCAATGGAATATAAATTTCATAGTATGAATCATTCTAGAAAACAATTTATTGCGAAAATTCTTAGATGACCTGTAAATAACATACCTTAGAAAGCATCATGAAAATAATTTATCCTTCCTTGAATTCTGGCCTTCTTTTCTTCACCTTCCCTCAAAAATTCAGATTAGATATCCTTTAGTTACCTCATAAACCTATATATATTCAATATTCTCAAGTTTGATCTTAAATGAGAGAGCCTTGCCTCTTATTTATACTCTCCAAGTAGCTTCCTTAAAAACATCTTCTAGGTCACTTTGCCCACTTTCCTTATTTTAGGGTTAACCCACTTGTAATTTCTCCATTAAGTTTATTATTTAAATAATTCATTTGTATTCAATTTTAATTATAGTACTCTCATGACTTCACTTTATTATTTACCTTCTAAAATCTCTTAAACCACTTAGACTACTTTGACTTTTTGGGGCTTCTAGATGACATATGAGGGTCATCCAACTTCGTAAGGCCATAACTCTCAAACCGTGAGGAGTTATGTGACGTTCCACATACAAAAAGAAATGGAATGAAATGTACTATCCATATATAATAATATTACCTACAAATATATCAAGACGCATACCATTATCCATCAAACAAACTTGGGTCCATTACCCAAACCTGGGCTCTCCAACTTCTCATGGCCATAACTCTCTAACCGTGAGGATTTATGTGACATTCCACATACCAATGAAAATGGAATGACAAGAAATATCCATATAGGATAGTTTCACTGAAAAATTCACTGACATTCATCTCATTATTCCAAAAATAAGAATGGTTTCTCTAACCATACTTCTAGGATAACTCAATCCACAAAGCGTCTTCCAGTGAGGGCTTTCACCATAAGGGGAACGCTTTGGAGTTCATCCATTTCTACTTATTATCAACCATGAAAAGACCATAATGAGTCATATTTACATCAAACAAAATTGGGCCCATTACCCAAACCTTTGTGCTACCGAGATCTCTTCAAGGGTTGACATCAATGACAACCAACCTTAATCAACAATCTCCCCCTTTGGCATTGATGGCAACACTCTGATGCAACACTTAAATTATGTAATGCAATATTGAATTCATACCACTCATGCTCCCCCTAGAAAAATGTCTCTATCCTTTGCATCTCTGTGATCATTTCTCCCCCTGAAACCATGCCTTTGTCCTCTGCATCTGATGAATCTTTCCCCCTTTGTCATCAATGACAAAGGTATCTTTCTATCCAGGGCTTCTCCCCATGACTGAACTGTCCTATTTATGGTGCTTCCTCATGTACATCTAAGACATATAAGATAAGCATTCAAAAGAATTCATTTTGGAGTAGAAATAACTCTGAGTCTCTGGCGAAGATACTCAAAGGCTTCCCATGTAAGTGGTTTTGTAAAAATGTCTGCCACTTGTTCTTTTGTGCCCACATACTCAACTCTGATGTTATTTTTTGCAACTTATTCCCGTAGAAAGTGATACTTGATTGGAATGTGATTTGTCTTGGAGTGCATCACAGGGTTATTTGAGATATTTATGGTTCTTGAATTATCACAATAGACTGGAATGGGCTCATCATACTCAACCTATATATCTTTCAAAGTTTTTTTCATCCAAAGAACCTGTGTACAACATGTTGTTGCTGCAATATACTCTGCCTTGACTGCAGATAGAGATATTGATGATTGTTTCTTTCTTATCCATGATACTAAACACTCACCCAAGTAGAATGTTGCTCCACTGGTGCTTTGTTGGTCATCAATACAACCTGCCCAATCTGCATCTTTGTTGGAAATAAGAGATAGATCCTTTCCTTTTGGATACCATAATCCAAACTCTTTTGTTCCTTTGAGATATCTGAAAATTATCTTTACTGCTAATACATGTGATTCCTTTAGTGTTGCTTGAGATCTTGCCACCTGTCCAACTTCCTGCATTACATCTGGTCTGGATGTTGTCACATATAGTAGTTTGCCAATCATTGACTTGTATTTCCTCTAATCTATAGACTTTGAATCATCATCTTTGCTTAACTTGCAACTGGTTTGCATGGGAGTGATAACTATTTTGGAATCTTTCATTCAGAACCTCTTTAACATTTATATGATATACTTGGTTTGAGAAAGAAAAATTCCTTGGTTTCTTTGACGTATCTGAAGTCCCAGAAAGAAGGATAGTTCTCCAAGTAATGACATTTCAAATTCATTCTGCATATCCTTTGCAAATTTCTGGCTTAACCTGTCATCATCACTACCAAAAATAATATCAT
>SNQJ01S0033874.1:60820-88043 GCA_010110895.2 Picea sitchensis
ATGAGGTTTTTCCTCTTTCCTCACTTTATTTCAATGTATATTTTGTATTTGGGTACCTAACATGGCCTCGTTGCCAAGACCAATTCTTTATTTTCACCATAGTGATGTTCAGGGTGAGTGTTGGAGTTACTTCACACACACCTAAGATTTATTTTTCCTAAGGTTTTTCCTTGTTTATTAGTCATAATTAGTCATTATCTATTCTCCTATATTTTATAGGAGAATATTCCACCTAGAGAATATTCTCTTTCAGTTGACACTTCAGTTTGACTAGTTGAGTTGAGTTTAGATGTTGCATTGGTTTTGTCACCATGCAACATTGGGATCATCACTATATAATGCACACTTTACTTGGGATCATCACCATACTAGTGCATTACCCTTGATTTCCTGAGTTAAATCCTCACTACTCTCTGTTGAGTCAGTTAATCGAAGACTAGTTGACTATTTAACTCAACTAGGTGGTAGTTCACTCCCATAACTTCCTGACAGACTAGACTAGGTGGAAGTTCACTCCCGTAAATGTTGGTGTGTGTCCAGATCACTCTAGACCAACACTATGGTGCATTGTTTCTCCTCCAGTGCACACTCATTGAATTATATAGAGTATATCATGTGTTAATTATTCATTATTCGCAACGGTTAATGAAAATTATTTCATTCTTTCTCTCCTTATTCTTCTTTCTCCAATTCTCTTTGCAAATGTGTGTATTATTGTTTAGATATATCTATTATGTGCAGGTTCAACACATTTACAGATTCGGGGGCTTCATTTCATGCCACACCCCATAGGAAACCAATGGTTGTTGAAAGAGGTAAGACATGTTTCGGACCTAAGGAAAAATCTAATTTCAACTGGGCAGTTGGAAAGTGAAGGATGTATATCTATATTTACAGATAAGGCATGGAAGGTCACCAAAGGATAATTGGTGATAGAAAAATGAGAGAAGGTAGGTACATTTTATTTATGTATTGGTAATACTGACTCTTCTATCTATTTAGATTCTATGAGAGTGGATACAACACTATGGCATCATAGTCTTGGACACATGAGTGAGGGGGGGATGAAGATACTTCACAAAATAAATTTTTTTCCAGATATTAAAAAAATTGATTTGGATTTCTGTGAGAACTGTGTTTATGGAAAACATAAGAGAGTCAAATTTCTCAGAGTTGGAAAGGTAAAGAAGAATGAAAATTTAGAGCTTGTGCATACAGATGTATGGAGACCATATCAGGTATCATATCTTGGCGGCTCTTATTATTATGTTACTTTTATTTATGTTGCAACTAGAAAAACTTGGGTTTATTGCATTTGACAAAAATCTGATGTTTTTGATACTTTTAAGAAATGGAAATCTTTGGTTGAGAATGAGACATGAAAAAAGTTGAAGTGTGTCAGATCATACAATGGAAGTGAATACTGCAGCAAGGTGTTTGATGATTATTGTTCATACCATGGGATTCATAGAGAGAAGACAGTTTGAGGAACACCATAAGAAAATGGTGCGTCAAAAAGGATGAACAGGACAATCATGGAGCGTACAAGGGGTATGGGATTGCATGTAGGGTTTCCCTTATAGTTTTGGGCAGATGTTGTAGATACTGATGTTTTCTTGATAAAAAAAATAACTTCAATTTATTTGGATGGTGGCATTCTAGAGGAGGCATGGACAGGTAAAAAGGTAAACCATTCATTTATGAATACTTTTAGTTTTGAAGCATTTGTCCATATTGATAAAGAAAATAGAACAAAGCTTGAAGAAAAATCCAAGAAGTGTACCTTTATTGGATATGGTGTTAATGATTTTGGTTATCACTTATGGGATTATGAAAATCACAAAATAATTAGGAGTAGATATGTCATATTCAATGAGAAGGTCATGTATAAATATCAGTTGCAAGGAAGGAAACCAGAAGAATAAAAACCATAATACACAGTGCTTGATGAGATCACTGAAAAGGAAATTCCAAAGCTACCATAAGATAAAAATGTACAACAGTAGGAGAAACATGTACCTCAAACTCCTGCAAGTGTTGTTAGAAGATATACCAGATTAAGTAGACCCTTGAACGATACTCTATTTCATTATATTATTTATTGTTGACTAATTCTGGTGAACCAAAAAGTTAGGAATAGGAAATGCAGGTAGACACTAAAAGGAAGCAGGATTAATGATTCATGTGTTAGATTAATGATTCAATTTCAGTTGTATCTTAAACATTAGATTAGATTAGTCCTTCTTAAATCTTGCATATACTTTTCATGTGCTTCGTCAGTTTATGAACCCCGGGTTGACAAATTAGATAGTTGGGTAAATACTACAATGCAATTAATTCAACATTAGTTCGGCCCAATGTAATGATTGTTTTTCATTTTGTTCTGATTTCTGTTCCTTTTGTAGGTCGCGTTGTTCCTTTGAATAGAACAACTGTCATTCCCTTTACAATTGTTGTTCCTTTACAGGTTTTGCATATCTGGAGGCTGGGTATTGAAAACAAAAGGTAAGAACCTACGTAGGCGATAAGTAAAATGCTTGTGACAGCTCCTACCTTTGTTTGATGCATAGAGGTTGTTTTTAGGACATCTTTAGAGCCCAACAACAAGACACGGGAGGAGATAGAATACATGTCTAGTGTTCCCTTATTCATCAACAGTTGGCAACTTGATGTATGTGATGGTTTTCACAAGACTAGATATTGCACATGCAGTGGGAATTGTGAGCAGGTATGTGAACATTCCAGGTAAAGAACATTGGGAGGAGGTAAAGTGGATTCTCAGGTATTTGAGAGGTACGTCTACTCATGCATTATGTTTTGGAGGTTTAGACATTGTTCTACAGGGATATGTTGATTCAAATATGGTAGGTGATAAAGATAGCAGGAAGAGCACCACAGGGTATGTTTTTACTATAGGAGGAACAACAATAAGTTGGATTTATAAATTGAAAAAGGTTTTTTCACTTTCAACAACAAAAGAAGAGTATGTTTCTACTACAGAGGCTAGTAAAGAGATGATTTGGTTACATAGGTTTATGGAGGAATTAGGAAATAGGTAGGAGAATAACGTATTGTACTGTGACAATGAGAGTGTCATTCATATTTCAAATAACTCATCCTTCCATTCTAATACTAAACATATATAGCTTGGATACCATTTCATAAGGTTAGTTTTGGAAGATGAACAGTGGAAGTTGGAAAAGATACATACTAACCAGAATCCTACAAACATGGTAACAAAGGTAGTAACTAGAGAGAATCTGAGTTCTTTCTCATTTTCAGTTGGCCTTCATGTATGAAGGAGGAGATGAAAAAAATTCCAATTCCAAGAAGGATAAGAGTCTAGCATATACAACAACGGTGGAGTTGTTATGATCAGTCTCCAAGTGGGAGATTGTTGGTTGTGGAGCCTGGTTATCTTCCTGATTCAAAGGTATTTGTTTTCAGTCGTGTTTATACCCCATGATTATTGTAAAACCCTCCACATGAGGGGATTTTAGGGGAGGATTACCCCCCTTTCAGGGTCTAGGGGCTAGCAAGCCCCCGAAGGGAAAAATTTCCTTGTAAATGTATATTGTAATTTCATAGTCAATCTTGATTGTTAGGGTTTTTTTCCCTAGAAGGAAACCCTCTTTTATGAGGGAATTGTGTTACAACTGTGCATTATGGTGAATATTGTATTATGTGAGAGATAATATGAAGTTACAATGGGTGTGTTGTAGGTTGTATCTATTCATTTTGTTGGATAATAAAAAGGAAGGACCTGACAATTTATTTTGTGGGCGTAGCCCACACTGGGTGAACCACGTATATCTATGTCTCTATTGTATTGTGTATCTTTTGTGTTTTATTCCACATTTGTTTTATTTTAATGCTCCGCGATCCTGTTTTTATAACACATAAGAATAATTTTATTGATTTTAAAATAATAATATAAATAAAATATAAATATTAAAATATGTTCTTTCTTTCAACTTTATATCATATTTTTAGTAAAATTACTATTACTATTATTATTATTGAATAAATTAATTGTTATTACATTATGGATTTATTCATACTCATGACATTACTTATTGTCCCTTCTATATAGAGAATATAGAAATGGATTTTATTCCCTCCTATGAAGAGAATATAGAAATCGATAGATCATTCAATAGATCATTCTTTGCTTTGAGAGTCTTTGCAATATTAGGATTGAATCTTCTTATAAAATTTGATTTTACCAAAGAATAATTGTAAATATTTTTTATTATTTTGGAACTGGATCTTCATAATGGGATCAAATATTGCTATATCAATACAAATACCATATTTAGACAAAATATGAGCCAACAATTTTCCTTGTTCCACACCGAATGGGTTGAATTTTTAGAATTTAGTGAGATTCCATAATTCATACATCACTCAAACACTTTCCTAAGATGATGCAAATGTTCATTTATTTATTTGGATGCCATAGTCAAGTCATCTTGGTAAATTTAAATTATCTTTCTAACTAATTCTGAAAATAAAATCCATATCCCTCTGAAAGGCTTATCCAACATTTAAAAGTCTAGGCAAAATTCTCATGTACTTGTAAGTTTCCCACAGGGTGGTGAATTATATGTTAAGTTAGTTTTATTCTTTGACCAAAACTTGGTTATATCCTGAGAAACCATTTCATAAGGAAGTCATTTGATCCCAAGTGACTCTTTGCAACAAATTTTCCATATTAGGAAAATGGTAATTATCTTTGAGAGAAAGTTGATTAAGGTTTCTAAAGTCGAAACAAAATCAAATGCAACCTTTCTTCTTCAAAAATACAACCAAATTGGCCACCCAAGAGGAATTTATAATGGGGGCTATGATATTTGCATCAAGCATATTCTACAATTCATTTTGTATCAAGGCGACTAACTTAGGTTTGAGATTTCTTTGCTTTCATCTAAAAGGTTGAACCCATTTTTTTAATGGAATGGTATGTTGTATTATGTCTCCCTTATAATCCTTTAAATCTTCATATGAGTAAGAAAATATATCTTTGTATTCATAGATCAAATTTTCAATATCTCTTGTTTCTTTAGGAGTAGTGTTCTTTCCTATTCCAATTATTCTAGGGAAAGATTATTTAGATTTATCATTAACCTCCTTCCCTTTGTACATTCCATGTCTATCAAATATTCTCTCCAAGGGAAGTAATACTTTTGGAATTGAATTGTTTGGAAATTATTCAATATATAACTCTTGACTCTCTTTTGCTCCTTTCAAATTAACTTGGTTTTTTGAAAACTCTTTCAAATTATTCAAAAAATGGACAATTTTAGCATCTTCATGAAAAAATTGAAAATGCTTGGAATCGTTGGGAATGGTTGGTCTAGAAACTATTTCAATTTTACACTCACTAGTTACCAACTCTATTCATGGTTGCAAAGTGGATTCTACTATTTCCAATGCATCAAAAAACAGATACTCTTTGTCTCATAACTACTTCGACTATAAAAGAATCAAAGATTTCAATGGTGTCCAACATTGCATTTCTATACCTTTTCATTTTCTCATTATTTGTGACAAACCATTTATTTACTTGACACGAAACAAGATAAGAATCCTTGATTATATTTAAACACTTAATTCCCATGTCTTGGGCCAACTATAATCATAGAATCAAGAATCCATATTTGGAAATGTTATCAGTACAATTAAACTTGAACATATATAAGAAAATATCAGTAATGTCTATGAGGGATAAAAAAAAAAATTCCAACTATGGCTCCTGTCCTATATTCAACATCATCAAAATACATGGACCAAATAACATCATTGTTGTCATCCTTCTATAATTCCATATAATTTGTAAATACATCCATGTTTCCAAATTATTAATCAACACAAATCAACTTATTCATAGGATGCTTAGTATCTTCCACTTGGTATCTCATAAATAGTTACCTATAAAGGATGACAAAAGTTTCGTCATATGTTGGGATGGTTGTTGTTACACATCAAATTTCCTCACTTCGATAATGTCACATTCTCATTTTTGTAAGTTTCGTAAGTGTCATACTTTTGTCACAAGTGTCGCACTTTTGTCAGAAGTGTCATAAGTGTTTCATTTTCATGAACAACGCCATGAGAACACTTGATATGATCCCTAAAACATGTTAGAATAATAATCCCCATCATTTCACAGTAGAAAAAATGTGTTTATCTATGATAATTGGTCATCGTGGAAAATTTTGGAAGATCGACGCTCCCCTTCTCATATGTAGGGAACACTATCACTCTTTTTCTATCTAGAAGGGAGCATTGTAGCACTCTGTTGTATGTTGTAAAGGAGCACCAAATTGGCTGAGACAATCTTGGGAAGAAATCCCTTTTTTCTCTAAGGACGTCTATGGATGATTTGAGTTGGTTTGGATTGAATCTAACCCTTAGGATGCATCTAAGGGAGATATCAAAACTCATGGAGTCATATCCTCAACTAATCCCAAATATAACTAAGGTGGTTGGGCCTCTCAAATCCTATAAATGGAGGCATTCTCACGGTGAGCAAAAGAGTAAAATAATCAACAAAAGAAGTGTCATTCTGATCGTGGATGTTTCGAGCAAGGGTTTGGACGAGGAGGACTTGGAGAAGTTGTTGCAACACCATCCATGATTGTAAGTATCTCTTTAAATTTATCATCAATATACTTGGCCTATTCCCTTCAATCTTGTGTATTATTGCATGTTCTTGTCTATTGTTATTTCAATATTTGTATATGTATTTGTTTAATATAATCTTGTAGATTATGGTTCTTTGTTTCTCTTTTTTGTCCATTGCATTGCAGGTGTCAAGTTCTACTAAGGAGTTTGGATATCGAAGTTGGATTGGAAGCAGCGAGGATGAACTTCGAAACAAGGTGAATCACACTTTTTATTTCTCTCTCTCTCTCTCTTATTAGTTAAACTAAATTCCAAGGGATGTTAGTGTCCATTTGTGTTTTTCTATATTGGTATTAGGGGTCTATAATACAAGGAAAGATTCACCCGTCTACAGGGGAATTGTTTTGTAACAGAAATTGGTGACTCTATCGGGGAACAAACTTTCAGTTTGTGTTGTTTCCTTAGTTTTGTCGATACTCTTTCCTGTCCTTGGATACCATTTTCTGATGTGATCTGTCCATAAATCTTTCATCTTTGCTAAATTTTTCTCATAGAGTCTCTGATTGATTTTTCCTGAGTTTTTGAATTTTTTGGATTTTTCCAAAACTTTTCTCACAACTAGCACCCTCTCTAGTTTAAGTCATAGCATTGATATCTTGATAATATCTCCCCTAGAGTGCATTAGGGAGTGTTGTAGCACTCTAGTTCTATTACTAACAAAGAACCAATTTTTCTATCTTTGAAAAATTGTTGACTATCTGTTTGCTAGGTATAGTTCTTGGGTATTTCTCTCTGGCTCAGATCTTGTCTTTTTTTTACCTACAAATTGCTTATTTTTATTCTTTTAGTCTTGATTGGGTTTGTGTTGTCTTTCCTTATTGAAAAAATTAACTTTTTTCTCCAGAAATTGGTTTCTTTTTTATAGTTATTTGATTGATTAGAGGTTTTCATAAGGAAATTTATTGATCTCAACATTGTTCTCTTTGTCATTGATCCCTTACTCAATTCTGGAAGGATATTAAGTTTGATTTTTTTCTTTTTGGTATTTTTCTTTGAGTGGATACTTTGTTCTTCTTTTAGTCTCTTATTGACTATTGCAATGTCTTTGTTTGTGTTCTTTTTCTCCTTCTTTTTCAAAATCACAGAAGTGAAGTTATTTTCATTATTAGTGAAAGCAAGAAGCATTAGATGAATTATTCAATTTACATTTATAATCAAACAAAGAGATACTTGCATGCATTGGTTTTGATATTGGAAAAGGTTTTCTTTATAATTTGGAAAATTGTTTGAATTCTTGTTGAGATTGAAATTGTGTGAAATTTTGCATTCTTAAGTGTTTGTTAGTGAAAGAAACAAAACTCTTCTCCTTCCCATAACTATAAGTTCATTGAAAAGAAAATTTTTATCTTAGTATTTTTGTATCTTTTGGAGTCGAGTACCAAACATCATCATTTTCACTTTCATTCACCTTTGTGTAATGAACAACCATTATAATCAATGCTAATTAAAATCATTCTAGAAACCTTTTTCATTTTTAAGATCTTTACACCAACAATAGACAAGGACTAGAGCTTTGGAATAGGTTGTGAGAATAACTCTCCAAAGAATTCAAGAGAAACTCTGAATCTTGAGATAGGGAGAGTAAATCCAACCTTCGTATAAGCATAACTTGGATCCCCCTTTCACACACGGGTTACACAGAAGGTTGCATTAGAGAGAGAAACATAGATTATCCCTCCAAGCATTAACTATTCATAGAAGTACGATCGTATATTGTCGGTTCTTATTGAGGTTCAACTGTCTTCATTTGGTCTTGGAGCTTCATGAATTTTGAGTTCGTTCGAGGTCCTATAGAGTTTATCGGTCCACTTGTTCTCAGTTCTCTTGAAGGATTTCAGACATGATATCCTTCCCATATGTTTGGACTCGACTGTCGATTGTACCTGCCCAGAGGTTGATTTCGAGTTGGTATCCTTAGTAGCCACAATATTTAGGGTCCTTACAAAAGGAGATGGTGAAGGGAAGTCTTCATTGTACTTGGAACAAACGTTGGTCAAACTCACTCGGACTCCTTAGAGGGTAACCAATGGGTAAAATCGTGAGGAAGCATGCACCAAGGTGTAAGTCTGTTAACCAGGTCACCAACATTACTGATCCACCCGCTCATATCCTAGCACCTTCTCACTTTCATCACACGATGTTGGATTTCATCACCAACTAGTACGTTCATTGAGATAAGGCTTTGTTTGCTTGTTGGTCTTCTAGATTTTTTAGCAAGTGTTGTTTCTTTAATTTGAGTTGTCTTAAAAAATTGGTAATGTGACCGATAAAGGTTTTCCTTTAGAAGGCTATGAACCCTTACCTCCTAACTCACTAGAAGACACTTACCATGAAGAGGTTGAGAACCATTTAGATGTTAGGAGTGTCGCTATTCCTTTGCTAGAAAATCCCGAGAGAGCCTTAGTCATGGTTGAGGAAGGATCCCTTCCTGTCAACCCCTCTTTGCAAGTGCCTCTCAATCCACTCCTTGTCCGATTGGATTCCTCAGGTAATGTTATATTAAAAGATTACCCTCACTTATCATTAAGGCCATATAATCAGCTAGATATGGAACCAATACAACCAAATTTTAGCGAAGAATATGTCAATCCTATCTGTTCTTGTTTAATTGTATATCCACAACAAAATCTTGTTCGTTCTATATGGAGGACTCCATCAGGATGAGATCTTTAAAAAAAAAATTATTTTATCTAACTACCTTTTGACCCTCCTCATGTTTCTACCACCATCGGTGCATATCAAGGACCATCAGATCATCCCATTAACTGTCCTGTTTCACCAATAGTCAATATTTCTATCACTTCAGGGAAAGTTCACAGTGAAACATGATTCATGTTGCCTAGTCATGTGCAAAGTACCTTGATGGTTACACCTACTATTCCTCTTCAAGATACCTTTTTGTATACTCCACAAAACCCTATTGGGACACCTTCACATTAGAGGATGAAAAACCCTACCCCACACATAAACCCAACTGTGGAGAAAACTCCAACTAGGGGGAAACCCTCATCTAGAGGACACAGCCTTACTGGGGGACAACCGCCCTTCCACACACCAATGCCGACTGGGGGGAAACCCCCTTTCATCGATCAAACCCCAATTGTTACCTAACTAATGGCAGGGGACAATATTCTTTCACTGGAAGCCCCCCATAATCCTGGGAACCATCTAAAGGAGGTATGTTTCATCAACCATATTAGGGAGGGCCATCAAACCCCAACCCACAAGGAGGAATACCAAATCAAAATCCTTCTAGATTACATTATGGAAAACCTTTCTCGGGGGTCCCAAATCCCACTTGGGGTCCTCAAGGTCAACAATCTTATCCTCCCCAAGGGCCAAATCCTTACCCTCCTCAAGGAAAACCTAGTTACCCTCCTCAAGGGAAAACTGGTTATCCACCTCAAGATAATCAAGTGAACTATCCTCCCCCGGGTTACACTGGTTATCCTCCCAAAGGCATAATGGGTTTCCCTTCTCCTTTCATGAACATTCCTCAACAAATGAATCCTACCTTTGCTGGTCAACAACAATAGTATATGGGAGTGCATGTGGGCTACAACTATCCACCTCAATTATTTTACATCCCTACTGGTGTCCCCATGCCACACCAGTATCATCCTTAGGTCAATCAACAACTACCATTCTTAGCCACTCTAGATCTACCAGATCTATCACGATTGACAAACGATCCTGAAATTTGACGAGAAACCTGGAGAAGACCCTAATAACCACATTATGAATTTTCATCTATGGTGTTCATCAAATTCACTAATGAATGATTCTATCCATTTACGTATTTTCTAGCATACACTTACAGGTTCAATAACCAAATGGTACATTGAGTTACAATGTTGAAATTTTCAAGATTTTAATTCCCTTGCCATGGATTTTATCACGCAATTAAAATTACGCATCCATTATGAGACTGGTATAGAACTATTGACCTCCCTTTGTCAAACCAAATCCATACTTATCTCTGGTCATATTCATGAGTGGAGATGACGACGATGGTTGATCAAAGAAACCATTCTTGACCAATCACTGGCTGGATGGTTCACTAAATCGATTTGTCCTCTGATTGATCGTGACGTAGCCATGGGTGGTGTCGTTACTGAAGAGGAATCCATTGATTGCACCCAGTATCTGGACTTTGTTTATTCCCAATCCAGTACTTTGTATGAATTTATTCCAAACACTCCATGTATGTGAACTAATCCATGAAAACCATCCTCCACCGCTCACGCAGATGGAGTTATCGGTTTCCTCAAAACCCAATCCAGTTCACAGTCGACCGGCACAACTAATCGCTTAGTCACTACCCCCACTAATGGATTGAATTCACTCTCACAAAGATCCACCTTGACTCAAGTATCTGAGGTGAATGCAGTTCAATATGATTCTCTGCAATAGTCAGGGGGGAAGAAGAAAGTGAACAATAAACTGAAGAAAAAAATAATCCAACTGAAAATGAAAAAACACAAGCACAACCACCTGCTACTGATAACCAACTATAGCAAAAACCAAAATTCCCATGTCTCATTTGTGGTGATGATCACTACACACGAGATTTTCCTCATCGCGACGAAGTTGCAAAACTTTCTAAAGGAAATTCTCAACCCGTTGAGTTGACACATCATTTTCCATAGTAGCAATCATTGGTTGAAAAAGCTCTTGAACCCTTGACAAGAGGTAATTCAAATCATCCTCCTAGTGAGGAATATTCATCGAGTGTGCACATCTACATGTTTAATGGGATATATTTGATCACTCATACTACGACATATGACACACCTCCAGCTAAACCTGATAAGGAAAAATCAACCAATAGTACTACATCGGATCCATCGACCACAACCGTTACTCCTCCATTTAGGCCACTCCATATTGAGAAACCTACCTTTGACTCTATCTTACGTCCACCCAATAGTACAATTTGAAAGTCGACTTTCAATCCTAATTCATGTGCTGCTCAAAACTACAACATTACTGAATATTTGGCCCAAGCACCGTGTGATATGTCAACTCTCGAAGTTCTACAATATTTCCCTAGACAACATAGGAATCTATTGGTAGCCATCAGAGAAATAGATCCAGAGTCATATAATAATATCACGTTTAACCTAGATAATTTTAAATCACGACTCTCTCACCAGCTTTCTTTCCAAATCAACGTCATTGTCCACAATCAACATATTCATCGCATGTTCTTGGATGAGGGAGCTTCCACATGTGTCATGTCTTTGGCTTGTTGTAAAGGCCTCAAATCGTCTGGTCTTAATCAATCTCCCACTATGTTATCAGAATTCCATGGGAGAGGATTATGTCCTCATGAACTATTACAGTCCTTAGCCATTCAATTGGGAGGCAATACTATTTCAGTAGATGTTGAAGTAGTCGATGCTCCTTTTGATTACAACTTGTTGCTAGTAATAAGTTGGTTTTATGCTATGACTATGATCGCTTCCTTAGTGTTTCGATGTGTCTAGTTTCCCCATCAAGGTAAAATTTTGACCATCGATCAATTATATTACTGCACCCCCGACGCTTGCACTCAAACAACCAACAACATTCCTTTTCTAGGAGATTCGAATATCACTTATGAAAATGTTGGAGTAGGTATCTTAAAAGATTCTTCGCTTATGGGTACCTTTCCTGCACCTCTTCCTCCCACTACACAACATATCGCAACGATCAATATGATATTGACTATGGAACATCAATCCTACAAATCATCTGATCCGTGGATCATGCCTAGTTCTTTAGAATTTGATGCACTAGGTGACACCATGCCACTTAGTCCTACATAGGTTGAATACGACGCCATCCAATCTGCCTCTCCTTCATCGATGACCAAAATTTGTTTGCATATATGAATTATTCGTTACCATCCTAGTTATATTCCCTATCCTCTACTTTTGATTAAATCCTATATATTTTTCCATCCGATGAATCTATTATGGAAATTCTTAGTATCGAGGAGGCACCATGGTATGACAACCACCATCGTTTGTCCTTTATTCCGAGTTTGGATGACATTGAGAAAGATATATCCTCTATATTTACTAGCGATGTTTTTGAATCTCCCCAATCTCCAATAATCACTCAGGATACCATATCCAAGGGGAATTTGGGAAACATATCTTCCACTATTACTATCGGCATATCAATCAAAGAAGGTATCGTGGAAAACATACAACTAGGTGCCAATTGTTCAGCTGAAGAACTTGAAACTTACACTGCTTTGTTCAGGGAATTCCGCGACATATTTTCTTGGAGTTATGAAGAAATGTCAGGGATCTATCCATCAACTGTTGTGCATGACATCAAGAATTACCCACAAGTGAATCATGTAATAAAAAAACTTTGCCCGATTCATCCTAATAAAATTGCGGCCATAAAGGGAGAAGTCGAAAAACTGTTAAATTCTGGTTTTATTTATCCTGTCCCTCTGACAAAATGGGTTTCCAACATCATTCTAGTTGCTAAGAAATTGAGGATCATTCGTGTTTGCATCGATTATCAGGATATTAATAAGGATTGTCCCAAGGAAAATTACCCTACACCCTTTATCAACCAAATTATCGATAATTGTGTCGAAAGCGCAATTTTATCCTTTATGGATGGATTTTCTAGATATAACTAGAATGAAATTCTATCAGTTGATCAACATAAAACAACCTTCATCTTCCCTTAGGGGACTTTTTCTTATCGAAAATTACCTTTTGTCCTTAGAAACGTTGAAGCCACTTTTCAGTGGGCCATGTCATATGCATTCCATGATATCAAACATATTGTTGAACCTTACCTTGATGACTTACCTGCTCACTCGTCTGATCGACGAGACCACATTGGTCACCTACAATCCATATTTCTTCGATGTCAGTTTTACAACATCCACTTGAACCCCCATAAATGCATCTTCACTATCGAATCAGGGAGACTCCTCAGATTCATAGTCTCCAAAGATGGGATTAGGGTGGATCCCTTAAAAGTTGAATCCATTCTAGCGTTACCTCCTCCCAACAATCTGAACCAACTACAAAGTTTGCAAGGGAAGGAAAACTTTTTTTGCCGCTTCATTTGAAATTGTGCCAAAATCACTATAGGATTTATGAGATTGTTGCAAAAAAATGCCCCTTTCATCTAGGATGAAACTGCTCAATGCTCATTCAATGCTCTTAAGCATGCCTTAATGAATACACTTCTTTTGCACCCATCGAATTATTATAAAGAATATATCATTTATTTTCCTACCTCTACTTCCACTATTGCTATGGTGTTAGTACAAGAGGATGATGATGGAAATGAACATGTGATCTACTATCTGAGTAAGAGTCTATCAAGTCCCGAACTCTAATATCCGCATGTTGAAAAGTTGGCTTTGGCATCAGTTATTTCCATCCAGATATTTCACCATTACATTCTATTACACACTACCATGGTCATTGATGACTTGAACCCCATGTACCACATATTGACTCGTCAAGTACTTGGGGGAAAATATTCTAAATGGATCGTTTTCTCCAAGAATTCAATCTTGAGTTTGCCAAATCAAAAGCTAAGAAATCATTGGTGTTCATAGAATTGATTTGTGATCTTCCCCATACTAATGAGGATACTAAGCCCAATGATTCTCTTCCTGATGAATCCCTGTTCCTCATAAGTACATCCTATCCTTGGTACATAGATATTCTTCTCTATCTCCAAACCCAACGTTTTTAGATGAACATTTCACATGATGAACGACATTGCATTCGACACCACTCAAAACACTACCTCATTATCGATGACACATTGTACCACCATGGAATTGATATTTTCCTACGATGTTTTCTAACCCACGATGAGGCTGAGAAAGTGTTAAATGAATGTCACCTTGGATCTTATGGCAGTCATCTTTTTGGGATGGCTACAACCCAAAAAATCTTATGTGCCAATTATTTTTGGCCTTCTATATTCAAAGATTTCATTGAGGTTGTTAAACAATTCCCACCCTGTCAAATATTTTAGAAGGAAGCACATACCCACCTCACTTTGTTGCATCCCATTGTTGTTTTCGACCCGTTTGCAAAATGGGGCATTAATTTTATGCAATGTAATCCTACCTCATTCGGAGGGAATGGTTATATCATTTTTGTCGTTGATTATTTCACTAAATGGCATGAGGCTATTCCTACATTTCTTAACAATGGCTGCAATGCCACAGTTTTTGTATTAACCACATCATCACTTGATTTAGTGTCCCCCAGGCTATTATAACTAATCATGGATCACATTTCCATAACTAGATGATGGGTGAATTGTGCACTAAGCTAGGTTTTCTCCATGAAAACTCATCCCCCTACTATCCTTAGGAAAATGGACAATTTGAAGCCATCAAGAAAGTCCTGAAGACCATGCTTCAATGCATGGTGGGAGAAAACAAAACCTCTTGGAACTTGAAGTTATTCTTTTCACTCTAGGCTTATTGAACTTTAGTGGAAACCACAACTGGATTCATGTTGTTCTAGTTGACATACAAAATAGAAGTCGTGTTACCAATCTAATGTGAGATCCCCTTGTTGAAAATTACCATAGAACTTCTACCTCACACTTCTACTAAAGAGGAACGAGTCATGTATTTAACCAAGTTGGAATAAACTCGTTGCGATCTTACTCTCATCAACGAGACATACCAAAAATGCATGAAAAATAAATATGATAAATCCATCCAACCTCATTCTTTCACAGAAGGAGATCTAGTCCTAGTTTATGATCAAGATCATGAAAAACTATGGGAAAAAACATTAGAACCCATGTGGCACGGGCCTTACATCATAAAACACATGCTACACAGAGGCACCTATGAGTTAGTAGACTATGATGGAATATCTCTTGGTGATCCCAGAAATGGGATTTACCTAAAGAAGCATTATGCATAGAATATCTCGCATGTGTGCTTTGTATATTACTGTACTATATACTCTTGACTTGGTGTGTCTTTTCTTTTTCATGCACGAGTTTTTCCTCAACTGCTTATACTTTACTTTGTGATTGAATTTGCAGATGACATCACCCTTTCCCATCTATTTTGGGTTTGTGGATGGCCCTAGTCGACACACCCAAAACATCACGTCTGTAGCTTGGGTCATCTACCACTCTGGCGAGTTAGTGAGTTTAGGAGGAAGTTGCCTTGGATGTGCGACCAATAATGTGGCATAATATCATGTTGTCATCATAATTTTAACCAAATCCTTATCTCTAGTTCTAACTCAATTTATTATAAACCTATACTCTCAACTTGTGGTCCGTCAACTTAATCGTGAGTATGTCATTCACAACTCGGTTTTACTACATCTCCACCTAAGGTTTCATCATCTCAAAAGATCGTTTGAATTTCTCCAATATAGACACATATCGAGAGAAATAAATACCACTTTGAATTCATTATAAAATTACATGTTGGATTGGTATCTTGCACATAGATAAAACATTTGAAACATAAATCATATGTACACAAACATCACATAAAAAGACAAAAATACAACATAGGTAGCCGCAAAACTCATGAGTCGTATATATATGTGTGATAGAATTTTTTTTTTAAGTACATCATAAAAAAGAACATAACGAGGAAAAACTTGGGCCTTCATGCCCATAGTATCATCATAAGGACAAAAAAATATCTGAGGACTCTACTCATCCTCCTGCATCATGTTGGGCTCCAAGAAGCACACTATTGCTCATCTCACTCATCGTATTAAATGGTTGAGGCCTTCAGAGACCCCAAATATGTGTCTCTACAAGTGCAAAGGCATGTCTCACCTCCTCAAGGGAGGTACACCCATCGTCAAGCCTCAAAGGTTTCTCTCTACCTCTTAGAGCCCTCCCACTACAATGTCATGCTTAGTTGTTGCATGCGCATCCCCACGGTGCACCAATAATGGAATCTCCGTCAGATGTGACACACCTTGGCTGTGTGATGAAAATAATATGGTTTAGATCCCTTGTTGTACAAACAAAAACATATAAAAAAAATATATAGATCGTTATGGTTATATTTTTTACTTGATGCATCCCACTGTATTCCCTCAGGGAATACCAAATCTGCACTGCCTCTAAAATATATCTTGGCATAGGGGAAGTCCTCAATCACCACTAACTGCCTTCTCCTCCATGTGAAGAAGTCAGTAGTGAATCTGAAAGAAGAGGGCTCATTTCCCAACCTGGGGGAAAGACTGTTCCACCTCTGCATTTGAGGCTCGGTCACAGGACGTGCTATCATCGCAACCTCTGGTTGAATCTAAGGGATACACTCTAAGAAAAAGGAAACCAAGAAAGAACCATATTCAAACTATTTTTGTTTGCTATTCCTGCATTTGGATATTTTCTCTTTGATGTTCCTTAGGAATGATGCATTCTAGTTGAACAATATTGGTTCCAGACACTGTATGGCATAAGAGATTTTTTATTTAGAATACAAGTGTGCATGGGTTCTCCCCACCAACTTGGTGATGGATAATAGAATGGAACGAAGTGCTAGATCACTCACATATTTTATCACGATCCGTCCTCCCACCAACCATGACCTTGGTATGCAATGTTTTTCAACATATACCTATGTCGATTGTAGAGTAGCTCAGTGTCCATACAAGAGTATGGGTTCCCCTCTCCTCGATAACCCTATCATAAAATATACATCGTCTATTTCAATTTTAATCATATGCGATCCTATTCAGAATGCTTGCTCAATGTCGTCCCATAGACCAATCAAGTACTCAAGCAGTAGTACTACTTTTCTCATGTTTTGAAGCTTGAAATATTTGAACAAGCCTTAGTTACAAAAGGTATCCCTTGCCTAAGGGTCTTGGAGAGCAGTGATATAATCGAACTCATTCTCATTCTCTTTCCACTCAATAATGGGTAGCTATAGATGAAACCTGCAAAAACATCAATTAATCATCATTGGCTAAATCCTTATGGAAAACATTTTCCTCTTTTTAGCCTAAAAATCAAAGAACTTTTGAGTTATGTGAACAACACTCCTTCAAAGCATCATACAGAGCACTAGTGTGCCCTAGAAATATGCACCAACGCATTGAAATAACGATCAATGCTCCCCTTAGTTCCTTGAGGGAGCGTCAATCTAGTTCGACGCTCTAGGGATTCCCAAGGATCCTAGAACACCTAAAATAAAGGTTAAAATTTAGTAAAAAATCATGAAAAAGGATGAGAAGGAAGAGACAACCAACCTAGTCTGGACAAATCTAAAAGCAGTCTCCCACAAATCCCATAATCGACGCTCAAAAAATGCTCCAAAAGAGGTAAAAATCCAAGGACCATAGGAGAATGGTAAAAAACAATGGGAAAAATGAATTTCTAACCTAGTTTGATATTTTATATGGTCAATTAGGTCATTTATCCTTAATTTAAAGTCTATTTTTTGGTTTTTTATTGTTTTTTCGAGAAATTACTAATGTCTTCTGCCCATAACAACTTGATTTTACAGGAATCTGAGAAGAATTATTTTGATGACCTTGTAATAACCAATGAACTTAGTCTTTGTTCTTTCTCTCACTCACAAATACATGAGAATGTAACCGAGTATACTTTTGTCTCTCTTTTAGACTCGTAAAGGTTATACAAAAAAGGAACCCCATAGAGTCTCCTTTAAGCTCTTTTCAGACTAACTAAACATGAAAATATTGTCGAGTGATCTTGCTTTCTTTCACACTCGTTAAAATGTTCGAAAGGGAATCTTTCAAGTAAGAGTTTATGTCTTTTTTGGACCTTGGAGACTAAAATTATGAAAAATGACAATGCTAGAGTCACCTTCGAGTTCTTTTCAGACTCTCTAAACATGAAAAATCACTGAGTTTTCCTTCTCTCGACTTGCTAAACTACACGTTGAAGGACCCATCTGGGAACACACCCTTACTTCTTCGAGTTCGTTAAACTAAGGAAGAGGAACTTAATGAATGTGAGTTATATCAAGCATATATTATCCTCCTCAAGATCGTTAAATTAAAAAGAGATGCTCATCTATCTGGATGGGGGGAAAATTGAAGGAAGTGGGTCAAGTTTCTTGAGAACATTTTTAAATATCCCTTGCAGTTGCCCTTGAACACATTTTTTTTTAAACTTTCACACTGAAAACTTGGATAATCCACTAAACCTCTACACTGAACCAATACTATGAGTCTTTCCACTCCTTTTATCCATCCAAAGAATACCTGAGCACCCATTGTATTATGTTTTGGTCCACTCTGTATTTATGCTGCAAAGTCTCATGTCATGCCTTAGTGTTCAAGGGAAGTATCCACCTCGAGAGTCAACCATATACAAAATTACTAGCTTCCATACATGTGTCAGTATGAATTCATTCACTATATCTCATCACTTTCCCATGTCAATTTCATGTCGATGATGGGGGATACATCAAGGCCCTCCTTCGATGAGTCTTTTCCTGTCAATTTCAACACATCATCTGGGAATAGACTTAGAAACTAGTTAGTACCTTGGGACCTGCATGCCTCAATGGTAGGCCTTCTCACTTTCAAAAATAGGTTTACATCATTGAAATCTGATCAGATGATTCCTCAATGACCAGTAATCAAGTGGTTTCTACCATGTTCGACATCAAGACATCTATTCACATGCATAGATTCATACCACATTGGGATTGGGATGAAGACCCTGTGTTGAGAATTCATTATGACATCTTCTTTTACCAGGATACAAAGGAAGTCATTTGAGCATGCTAATAATTATGTTGTCACATAGATCCATGTTGTATTGGTCTATGGCTATGTTTTATCAGCTTGTAGCTCCACTGTTTATTTTTTGTGGTTATGATCAATTCATGTCATAAAAATATAGATCCACATTGTATCTCTGGTGGCCATACCCTTAGTCAATATCATCATGGATCCACAATGTATTTATTGGTGGCCATACTTTGAGTCATTTATAGCCTGAGCATAGGCATGCCTGCCTCAGGAATGGAACACGTATCAACATTTGTTTGATGGTTGTTTGTAGCTTCTACTAGGTTCCCCTACTCCATAACCATGCTTCAAATAATCTACAAAGTGTTTCAGCCAATAGACTTTCATTTTCTGACCTCATGCTTTGGGGGGAAATATGTTACACGTCAAATTTCCTCACTTCGATAATGTCACATTATCATTTTCAGTAAGTGTTGTAAGTGTCACACTTTTTTTAAAGTGTCGTAAGTGTCACATTTTCACGAACGATGCCATGAGATCACTTTATAAGACCCCTAAAACATGTTAGAAGAAGAAGCCCCATTATTTGACAGTCAAAACAACATGTTTTTCTATGAGAATTTTTCATTTTGTAAACTTTTGGAATATCAACGCTCCCATACTCATATGCAAGGAGAACTAGTGATCTTTGACTACATATCAAGGATCATTGTAGTGCTCTATTTCCCATTGTAAAGGAGCGTCGAACTAGTTGAGAAAATATTGGGAAAAAATCCCCTTTTTCTCTAAGGACAGCTATGGATAATTCAAGTTGGTTTGGCTCAAATATAACACTTAGGATGATTCTAATGGAGATATCACAACACATGGATTCATATCCTAAACTAATCCCAAATACAACCAAGGTGGTTGAGCCTCTCAAAGCATATAAATGGAGTCTTTCTCATGGTGAAAAAAAGAGGAAAATAATCAACAAAAGCATTTTCATTATGATCGTGGATTGCTCGAGAAAGGAGTTGGATGAGTAGGACTTGGAGAAGATGTTGCAACATTATCCATGATTGTAAGTATCTCTTTAAAGTTCTCATCATTATACTTGGCCTATTCCGTTCAATCTTTTGTATTATTGCATGTTCTTGTCTACTATTCTTTTGATCTTCGTAGATGGATTTGTTTAATCTAATATTGTAGAGTAGGATTTATATGTTTGTCTTTCCTATCCACTTCATTGAAAGTCTCAAGTTTTTCTAATGAGTTTGGAGATCGAACTCGTATTGGAAGCAACGAGGACAAACTTTGAAACAAGGTGCATCACACTTTTTCTCCCTCTCTCTCTTTCTGATTAGTTAAACTGAATTCAAAGGGATGTTAGTGTCCATTTGTGTTATTGTGTCTTGGTATTAGGGGTCTAGAATCCAAGGGAAGATTCAACTATCCATAGGGGAATTGTTCTATAGAAATTGTGTATGATAAGTCCATTTGAATTCTACCTCCAAAAATTGTATCACACTTTCTAGACAACATTGTCCCAGGAGCATTAGACATATCTATGATTACACCATCCATGAATAGGGAGATATCTAGATACATAGCTGAATTAAGGATTACAAAGTCCTCAATGATACCACAAACCTTTATTTATCTTGAATCTATTTCACATACATTCCTATAATTCATTATGGTTTTTAATCCCAATTGTTCCATGACCTTTAAAGACATCACATTGGTGGAATCCCTCTATTTTTTCTATCATAATTCATGGTTTGCAATACTCTATGAGGGTAATTGGGTACATCTTCAACATTTAGAAAATTTTTAACTTTATCCATTTTGGAAGGAATCTTGAGTAACTAAAAGAGAGGGACAAGAACCATAACCTTAGCCAAGACATTTGTCACATCAACATTTAAGTGAAAATTATCATTCTTGTTTGATGTTGACTGAGGTATTGGATCAATATTTAAAGGCAAAGGATATATAGTCCAATTCTCTCTTGGTGGATCAAGTTTTCAATAATTAGGTAGTGAATTATTAGGTTCCTTGTTTCTTCTAGTGTATTAATATTATATCTCATTCCTGTTATTGTTCTTAGACTCTTTATCCATGGAGTTCAAAATTTCTAACCTTTCCAACCTAGTTGCATCAAAACATTATGTTCGATATGTTCAATTTTCTCATCAATGGTTGTATAAGTCTTTTGAAGTATATTATATTTGAAATCCAAATATTGAAAAAAGTTTATACACTCGGGGCTACTAAAATATTCATCTTCCTCATAAGCATGATTTTGACTCAATTCCAAAAATCTATGTGATTAATTGGAAGGAAATCACCATAGGATTCCTTCTTGATTGATCATATCATAAGGGGAAAGGCAGGTAGGTACTCGTTTCTTAGGAGAAGACCGTTTTATATTAATCCATTGATTTCCTCTAAGTTGATGATTTATATTTTGAGATGAAGGAATCCATTAACATGTGTAAATTATCAAGAGATGGAAGCCTGCATTCTGGTTTTTTAAACCCTATGTTTTGGACTTCATAGACGAGATTCCATCTTTAAGGGATCACCATGATGAGAATTTTTATTTTATTGAGCTATAGAAGGAATTTTTTTCCATTGACCCCTTTCCATTTCCAAAGTAGTCACCTTCTTTAGAAGAGTGTCTTTTGTTTGCATGATTTCAGTTGTTACTGCGTCAAACTTCTTAGCTAGATCAATTATAGGGTCTTGGGAGAGATTGACATTATTCATTACCCTACGATTAGTCTCTGCTCTAGCTCGAGGTGCTCTAAAAAGATCCAATTTGGAGGCTAACATATTTTATTCAATTTTACCGTCCCACTCTTGAGATTCCTCCAAGTTGTTTGGAAATTTATCTCTCAACATGAAACTGAATTTCCCATCAAAATCATTATTGTATGTAGGATAATGACACCATCTCTTGGCTTAAGAAAACTAGAGAATTTTTTTATCAAGTTGTTAAACCTCTCATCAATGTTGGAGATAATTCACACACACCTAGGATTTATTTTTCCTAAGGTTTTCCCTATGTTTATTAGTCATTATTCAGTTTCCTATAGTTTAGGGAGAATATTCCTCTAGGATAATATTCTCTTCATTTCACACTTTAGTTTGATCAGTTGAGTTGAGTCTAGATGCCGCATTAGGATTATCACCATGTAGCATTGGGATCATCACTAGCTAATGCGCATTTTCCTTGGGATCATCATCAGACTAGTGCATTACTCATGATTTCCTGATCTCCTCCTCACTTCACTCTATTTTAGTCAGTTAACTGAAGACTGCGAGACTAGTTAACTAAGACTAGGTGGCAGTTCACTCTCGTAATTGCTTGAGAGACTAGAATAGGTGGCAGTTTACTCTCGTAAATGTTGGTATGTGTCCATATCACTCTATACCACCACTATGGTTCATTGGATTCTCCTCTAGTGTGAATTAGTTGAGTTATACAGAGTATATGATGTGTAAATTATCATTCATTCATTTGGTTAATGAGAATTCTTCCATTCTTTCTCTCTTGCTTCTCTTTTCTCATATTTTATTTGTAAATTGTGTGTCATTTTCTATATAGATATATTATATTCATTTTCAACACATTTAGATGGTATCAAAGAATATGGAATACTACAAAAAATACAAACCAAATTAATTTTGTAGGTACCGAAGATTGAAGACAATGAAAAATGGAATTTCCAAAAGAATTCATTCTTACACGGTACAATTTATTTTCATGGAAGGAGAATATGATAATGCATATTTGAGGAAGATGATTATACAGGTTAACCATGAACACATAAATTGAACCAACATCATTCATAGAAGAATCCAAGTATCTAAATGGAATGGATGAAGCGTTTGGAACTATTTGCAGTCTCATTTCTCCTAAACTCCTCTTTTACATATCCTCCGCTAAAACTCCCAATGAAACATGGACCACCATGGAAGAGATTTTTGGAAAACAAGATGAGATGAGGGGACACATGCTCAAGGTATAATTTCTCACATTGGATCCAAAAACCTTCAATAATCTCCAAGATTTCTTTACCAAATATAAGGATTTGTTGTCACAACTCAAGGCTTGCGGGGTTGATAAATCTAAGGAGGAGAAATAAATGGTTCTTACCATTCTCTCCAAAATTGGTATGAAATACTCGATGTTTGTATCTACATTTCATTCAATTATGATCACCTCTGGATCCACCTCGATGATGCCCTCTCTTGAGGCCTTTATCTAGTCTCTAACACGAAAGCAGAACAAACTCATCAATATGGAAAAAATAAAAGGCTCAAAGGTGCATGTTCTTACTGTCCAATATGGTAGCGGTCATCAATATAATAAATCGAAAGACAAAGAAAAAAGGAAAGAACATGCAAATCCAAAGAAGGAAGGGTACTCAAAACCATTCAACGATGCCTCTAGATCCATAGGTGGAAAGGGAAGAAAGGGGGAGAAATGCACTTACTTCCATAAAGGATTCCATCCAAAATCCATATGTATTCATAAATAGATAGATCAAATGGACCAAATACTTTAGAAAAAAAACTTGGAGATCACATCCTCGAGGGTGCCAAGAAGAATAAGTCAGAAGATCAAAATCTCAAGAAAGGAAATTCTAGCCATGATTTGATTTCCATCAACTCCTCTCCCGATGCTTGGATCATAGATTCAGGTGCATCACACCACATGGAAGCCAAAAAAGAAGTCTATTCTTCATTGGATGGATGCAAAGGTCCTCCTATTCTAATGGGGGACAACTCTCTAGTCGAGGTCATCAACAAAGGAAGAATTGAACTCACAAATGGAAGCTTTGAGAATGTGCTACATGTTCCCAAAATTTCCTTCAATCGTATCTTTGTGTATCAGATGAAAATTTACGGCACTAGAAAGAGATTCATATTCACACTTGATGCAATGGATATCAATGACATGCAAAGGTAAATCATCAATCTAGACTCTACACATTTTCTGAATTTATTGAACCATATTATGCATTAGTGCTTACTCATGATAATGAAAGAAGTAGGATATGGCACGAAAGTTTCGGTAATTTAAATTTCATATATATGAAACAACTTAGAAAGAAGGGAATGGCTGATGGTCTACCTGACATCCACTTCTCCAAAGAAATTTGTGAGGGATGTGTTCTTGGAAAACATCCTCAAGAGAAATTTGATAAAGGAAAGACTCAGAAGGCTTCCTTTCCTTTAGATCTAATCCATAGTGACCTCATGGGACATTCTACGCATCCATCAATCAGTAAATCAGGTACATGCTCATTTTTGTTTCTCCACTTCCGTAGTTTTCTTTCTGAGGAAAAATTTCTCACACTTCACATGGATTTTCTTTCTCAGGAAAAAACTAGAGGTCTTTCAACACCTCAAATATTTCAAAGCCCTTGTTGAGACATAGTCAGGAAATAAAATCAAAGTCCTCCAAAAAGATAACGGGGGAGAGTATGTCAACCATGAGATACAAAATATTTGTCATGAGGCAGGGATTCAAGTGCAACACATGGTTCCCTATACTCTACAGTAAAACGAAGTTGTTGAGTGGAAAAATAGATCTCTAAAAGAGATGACATCTTGCATGCTACATGCAAAGTCACTTCCACAGATATTATGGGATGAAGAACTTAGTTGTGAAACCTACATCCAAAACATATATCCCCATATATTTTTCAAGGATAAGACCCTCTGTGAGGCTTGGAGCAGCCTCAAACTGGAAGTGAACCACTTCTGTATTTTTGCTTCACCTACATGGGCTAGGATTCCCTCTAAGAAGAGGAAGGAACTTGATCCATAGAGAACATAGTGTATATTTGTTGGATACCTCGATGGTGTGAATGGATATAGACTCATTGATATTTCCTCAAACTATCTTGTCATTGAGAGAAGTGTCCAATTCAGGGAAAGTGTCTCGCATGTAACTCATCAGCCGCATGTAGACACTTTTTTTTTCCACCAGTCAGAGATGAAGAGAATGCACATGTCAACTCTTATTCATATGAGATTTATGATTATGAGGATTCAAATGATCCATATACAGAGTCAATACAGTCAGATGCATAGTCATTGCATGCAGATGTCAATGCAGAGCCAGAGAAGAGGCCCAAGTCGGACAAGGCTACTCTTCAGGATCCAACTAATACTAGGAGGATTCAATATGATTTCTAGGAGCCTCCTTTTGCACTCAATTCCACTGAACCGATGCCACCCATGCATCTCTTCTTTGTTTAGTATTCAGATCCATAGTCCTATGGTGAGGCTGTTGGAAATCCCTTTTGGGAATATACCATGCAGGAGGCGCACAACTCCCTCCTCAAGAACCAAACTTGGTATCTGGTTCCCCTTCCTTTAGGAAGGAAACTTGTCAGGTGAAGATGGGTCTATAGGACCAAGAGTGCAACAAATGGATAGGTTAGCAGATACAAATCTAGGCTAGTTGGAAAAGGATTTTAGTAGGTGCATAGAATTGACTATGATGATACCTTCGCTCCAGTAGCAAATATGGATTCCATACATTTGGAACTTTCCATTGTGGAAACCAAGGGATGGGAATTCCATCAGATGGACATGAAGAATGAATTTCTTCACGACAATTTCTATAGAAATCTCTATAGGGAGATCTATATCGAGTAGTCCCAGGGATTTATGCAAGATTCATATTTGGTATGTCGACTGAAGAAGTCTCTTTATGACCTCAATAAATCTCTGAGGGCATGGTATGCCAAGATGGACTCCTACCTTCTATCACAAAAATTTGTATGTTGTAAGTTAGACCAAAATGTTTACATTCTCAAGACGACTAATTCACTTCTACTCCTAGTTTTGTATGTTAATTATTTGTTGATCATCGGTTGCTCGACTTCAATGGTTTCTACAGTCAAGAGGATTTTTCATGAAATATTCTTGATGAAAGACATGGGTCCTCTACATTTATTCCTTGGACTTGAGATCAATCAGGATGCATCAGACATCAAACTGTCACAAGCCAAATATGCACGAGATGTCCTTGAGAGATTTCACATGGTAGACTCCAAGTCTTTCTCAACTCCTTTCCTATCAGGAATCAGAGTTGAGGATGGCGGGGACACTCCACTGGTTGAAAAAAAATTGTATAGACAACTAGTGGGGAGCTTGTTGTATCTCACACACTCCAGACCAGACCTCTCCTATGGAGTTGGAGTAGTCTCCAAGATCATGCAGGAGCCGTATGAGATACATTGGAAATATGAAAAGTGTATCCTCTGATACATACAGGGCACCATCACCTTTTGGATTCACTGTGTAGAATACTCTACATTAGACCTCATCGGGTTCACTAGTTCTAACTAGGATGGCAATAGAATTGATCGCAAGTTCACATCTGGTTACTCCCTCAGTATTGGTTTCGGGCCTATCTGTTGGTTGAGAAAGAGGCATGATACTATTTCTCTATATTCAGCCAAGGTAGAGTACATATGGGTATTTAACATAAACATCTAGGCTATGTGGCTACAACATTTTCTCACTGAGTTGGGCATTTTGTTTCATCGACCGATTTCCATCTGGTGTGACAACCAGAGCACTCTGAAGTTATGTAGATATCCAATTCAGAGGCAGCGAACGAAGCACATCGAGAACCACATGCACTACATTTGGGCCTTATAACATGAGGGGATCATCAACCTATAGTTCTATCCTTCAGTATAGCATACTGCATACATATTCACCAAGACCTTCACTGAGTAGAAGTTCCATTCTATGCTCATTATCCTTGGAGTGAAGGACATAGTTTCCTAGCAACTGTCAATTCTTCTTTT
>SNQJ01S0033874.1:88132-104244 GCA_010110895.2 Picea sitchensis
CCCATTCTTTCTTTTCACCATAGTGATGTTTAGGGGGGGTGTTGGAGATATTTCACACACACCTAGGATTTCTTTTTCCTAAGGTTTTCCTTATGTTTATTAGTCATTATTAATTTTCCTATAGTTTAGGGTGAATATTCCTCTAGAGGAATATTCTCTTCAGTTCACACTTCAGTTTGATCAGTTGAGTGGAGTCTAGATGCCACATTGGGATTATCACCATGCAACATTGGGATCATTGACAACTCATTCACATTGTCCTTGGGATCATCACCATAATAGCACATTACTCATGATTCCATGATATCATCCTCACTTCACTCTATTTCAGTCAGTTAACTGAAGACTGAGAGACTAGTTAACTCAGATTAGGTTGCAGTGCACTCTCATAACTTCCTGAGATAGTAGACTAGGTGGAAGTTTACTCCCATAACTATTGGTATGTGTCCAGATCACTCTATACCACCACTATGGCACATTTTCTTCTCCTCCAATGCACATTAGTTGAGTTATATAGAGTATATCATGTGAAAAATATCATTCATTCATTTGGTTAATGAGAATTCTTCCATTATTTATCTCCTGCTTCTCTTTTCTCATATTTTCTCTATAAATTGTGTATGTCATTTGCTATCTAGATCTATTATGTGCAGGTTCAACACATTTACAATCAAACTGCCTTATAGTTCCATTATTTTTTTTATAATCTCATGAAGTTGGGTTTTCATCAATCTACCATTATTTCATATTTCCCATTTTTCATGAAGGCCTCATGTAAATCATTCCAAGTTTTAATTTCGTTAGCAGGTAAACTATTATACAAGGACCTATCATTTTACCCCAAAGATACTGAAAATATTTTCATATCCACATCCTGATGTTCATTTGAGACACCATGTATCCCAAGGGAATTATGAAAATCATTTATGTGGTCTTGATCTATGATTACATCATTGCCTAAAAAATTAGGCAACCATTTGTCAAACTTATCAGACAAATTATGCGGGTAGCCTTGAATATTAGATACATCCAAGGCCTTGTATGAATTTGTAACCCATGGGTGAGTTCCCATTATAATTACTCTTGAAGTACCAACTAAAGGGATTTTTATTCCCTCTAGGACTTCAAGGTTATATCTTGAAGAACAATAATTCCTTTGGATTCTCCTTCTATAGAATTTTACAACATTAGTGTATCTACAAAAATGTTTTTGGTTGGAACATCTTGTATCGTATCCAACACTTGGGTTTTCTTCTTGTGGAATCTCTAGATGATTAAAAATAGATAAGGCTTTTGTTTCCACTGATAGAAAAGGGTTGAAGCATAGACTTTGGATAACCAAGGAAAATGACTCATTTCTACTTGGCAAAATCACTAAAATGTTATCACACAATCTTGCACCATAGTGCAATGCTCTCATAAAGATACAAAGACAATTTTAACATGGAAGTGTTTCCACTTTCACCCAAACAATTACTTCCCTCTTTTTAGTGAAGGAAAAATAGAACATAAGGGAGGCTTCCTAAGGAAATGCAAGTCAAGTTTAATGTGACCTATGTTACTACCCAAATTTCCACTAGCTTATTCTGATATGTGAGTTTTGAATTAGGGTGGTTACTCAAGGTAAGTTTGATATTTATCTTATTCAATTCTAAGGGGTTTTTAGAGGGTTTATATAAAGTGATAGTATCATGAAAATTAATCCAGAAACAATCCATATATGAAATCCACTAAAGGTTGTCATAAAAATTGTTTGAGAGATGAATAAAATACAACAATAGACAAGTAATAATATCACTATGTTTCATCCACTTAAATAGATTTTTATTGAGTGGTTTGTAGGGATAAAACAACAAGTAATCCTAGAATTAGTGAAATTTGTTGAATCTTAAAATTTTAGGGAATGTTATCATAGTATTTGTACTTGTGCAAAGCCTGTGATAAGATATAAATCACACGTAACAATAAGAAGTATATACCGCTATCACCTAAGAAAATACTTCCTTCATTTTAGTGAAGGAAATAGGTCCAATAGAAGGGATTCTTCCCCAGTGAGCTCAAGGGATGCTATAGCAATCTCAGGAAAGTCTGTAATCCCCCTATCTTAGTCACTCAATAGGTTAATCTAGTTCTAGGAGAGGTGAATGGAATAAATAGTTTGGACGAGCTAATTGGTTTCCCTATACGAGACAAGAAACATTCCAATGCATATAATAGAAAATTACCAAGTTATATCGCTTATTAATCACCTTTAGACACTAGATAAAAAGTTAAACCAACTATTGTTGTAAAATTGCAGTAGAAAAACAATCTATATCAGTTATAAGTAATTTGTAAAAACAATGACTAAATCAGCCTAGAAAATTAAGAATTATTTCTTAGAAATTAGCCTTCAACAAGTAGTACAATATCCAATTGCCAAACAAGATTTTTGAGCAATTTTTTCCATAATATTAAGTAAATATGCAACAATATATACAAAATTAACGGTTGTAGCATTAACTTTATGACAACAACAAATTATATGATGGTTATTCAAATCATTTAGGTACAATTAGCATGTTGATGATGTGACAAAGATAGATTAAGTGATGGTTTTGATATTTATTGAGATTATTAAGCATCCCAAGCATAAATACTAGTTCCATGTACTTTATTAGTGAAAATGGAGTTAAGGTAACACATTCAAGGAGGCCAAGAAAGAGAGAGAGTGAATATTTAAACACTAGAGTTATTCACTCATAGAACTTGGTCAAATCTCAAAGGAAGGCCACTAAAGTGTATCCACTCATAAACCCTAGATGTCATCCTAGTTTCTCTAATGCATATAGAAAGTAAGTTGAATTTATGTAGTTCTTTAACCAAAGGGGATAGTCTCTCCTAACCCCTAGAACCAAATCCTAGCTAAGATAAACCCTAGGGGGATAGCCACTCCTAAACCTTAAGAAAAATATTAAATTATTCAATAAGTCAAGGTGAAAAACAAGGGAAGAGGGTTACCACTCTTAATCCTTCCTCTTAGGGTTTCATTATTCAAGAAAACATCAAGAAAACATGAAAAATTACCACTCTAATAGAGAAAAATACCAATATATAACAATAAATACCACATTCATGCAAAGTAAACAATTACAAACAAGGCGCACTAGCATGAGGAAAACCTAATCCATGTAGACTTCACAACCAATAAGAGAAACATCCATCCAACATCACTCTAACAGTGTGCACAAGACAATACAAGAGAAGTAGATCAAACTTTTTTAGGATATATCCCTCACAAGTGTGAGGAGTTGTGTTGATGAAATATTATTTGAGTGCCCCCTCTTTATATATGAGGAAAACAAGCACTATTAATCCAAAAAATGAAGTAAAGTGTGTTGAAATGTTCAATAGTACAACGAGGGGGTGAAGTCGTACTGTATAATTTTAACCATATTTATTCTGATCTGATTTTAAAACATAGTTAGGATTTATACTTATAGTCAGTTATACCAAAAATGTACAATAACCATAGAAAATATTTAGTACATTTACAAATATAGAGGTGGAAACCTAGATTGTGAAGATCTTAAATATTTAAAAATGAATATAAATTCATGTAGGAATAATTGTCAATGAGGACACCAATCCTATGAAGGCACCGACCTACAAATAGGCACCAACCTGCAAATAGGAACCAACCTACAAATGGATGAGGAAACCAATCCCTTGTAGGCACCAACCTACAAACATGAACCAACCTCCAAATGGATGAGGACACCAATACTTTGTAGCCACCAACATACAAAAAATCACCATCCTACAAATGGATGAGGACATCGATCCTTTGTAGCCATTGTTATCCCTAAAGTCTGCACTAGACTAGTATGGCACAAGAGCTAGGGCACCTCAGTTATTGCAATGGTTTTGTAGGTCAATAATGGTTTAAAGTTGGTTTTAAAGATCAAATAATCTGGATAAGATGAAAGCTAATAGATCAGATTTTACCCTTAATATCAAATTATAAACAACATTTCACTTGGTCAAAGAAATTCACTCTAATAGGTAAGATAAATAGGAAAAGTAGAAGAAATACAAGACACAAGCTAACAATCTGTTTACTTGCATAAAGAAAATTTTTAGGTTCAAAATAATATTTCGAAACTTGAAATAAGTATTTGTATGCAATCCTTCAAATATATAATTTAACAACAAAATTTTCACTAAAAAGATTAAAAAATGAAGAAATAAATGTTGATACGGAGAGGGGGGTGAATCAGTATCAAGTACAATTTGGAAACTTTTTCAACTTATACTTCAACCAGATTATGTATTCAATTATATCCAATGAGAAATGAACAATAGTAGAAGAGTTACACCAATACACCACAACACACCATGCACAATATATGAGAAATAACCAATAGTTATTGTTCAAGGGAAGTAATGAATTCCAAAGGTAGCTATAGCTTCCAAATATAAAGGGAGGGATAAACCTCCAAAAGGAAGATACAATACTCCAATATCAAGAGACGTTTTACCTCTCCATCCTTTCCCCTTCCTTCCACCCAAGAATATATGAGAGATATTAAAACTTTACATTAAATCATCACCATCAACCAACCATCACATAGAACCTGATAATTCTTCTCGAGACTTCTGCAACTTTTGCAATTCTTCACTTATTAGAATACTCTGATCCTGTAGATAATGTAACTCAATGTATTCTTTGAAACTCCTCCAAATTTCACTCCTTGAATCCTCCCATAAAATGAGTTATAGAGAAAATGGTAGACCTTATTCAATTCTAGTTTATTCAAGAGAGAAAACTTGTAGAGCATGCCTCGTGCTCAGTATTTAACATAAGATTCTGAAATTTGTGCACATGAAACTACAACCCTTACTCTTTCCAATGAAATTGGTCTCATTTCATTTGGATTCTCTATGAAGACGTTATGAATGTTTTACCTATAACAACTTATAACACATCACCAGAAGACTTCATCCTCCCTTGAAAATCAGCCTTCTTTACTTCATATTTCCTCTAAAATTCAACATATATCTCCTTGTTCATTAACAAACTTGTGTGTATTGAAAAATGAATTTTTAATGAGATGTATTTATACCCTTTATGTCACTTCCTTTTAACATTAGGGACGACTTGACACTTTCTTATTTTGTAATTATTTTCTTTAATTATCTTCAGGGACGACTTGCACTTCCTTATTCAATTTCACTTTGTCATCTTCAAAATTTCATTTCTCCTCAACCGTGAGGATCCACGTGACATGCCACCTACCACTGAAAACAACATGATGTATACTATCAATGCATGGGTGTTTTATCTGCATGTGCATTGTCCTTCATATCCAAATACCTTTATCAATCTTGAGGTCCAAAACCAATGACTAGGGTTAACATAAATGACAACAATCAATCTTCCAACAATCTCCCCCTTTGTCATTGATGGAAACACTCACGCTCCCCCTGTCATCATGATCCCAATTTATCTCCCCCTTTGACATCAATGGAAAAGGGTGAGGTTTCTCCTCATGATTTCAATGGCATAAGGTGACCTTCTTCTTTGGGGATGCTCCCCCTGAACATGTAGCACTCAATATTACTTCATCCTTATTTTTGGTCTTTGGGACTTTTTCTTCCTTCGAATCCTTTTGTGTGGATTATGTATTCTCTCTCTTCTTCATGTATAGGAAGTATATGTTGTTTGGTCTTCTTGTTGCAGTTGAAACTAATCTTCCTGAGTTATATTCTTTGATTTTACATTTTAGGGAGTCAAACGTAAGAGTGTATCATTGATCACATATTTTGCTGACACTAAGGAGATTGTGCTTGATATCTTCAACCAATAGGAATTTCCTTCTTTTACATTTTCACCTACAAGATTTATAGTTCCTTTTCCAATTATTTTGGTAGATGAGTAATCTCCAAATGCAACATTTCCACCCTTTTTCTTCAAGATGAAAAATTTTCTTTGATCTTTGGTCATATTAGATGAGCACCCACTATCTATGAACCATTCATCTTCTTCTTTGTATTCTTTAGCGACCAATGCTATTCAGAAATTTTCATTGTGTTGAATTTATTTCCTTTTCCATGTTGTAGTTGGTGTAGGGACATTTGACATACTATTATCTTCCTTCATCTCCGTGCAATCTCGTGCTTTGTGACCAAGATTTTTTCACTTGTAACATACAATATTTTGATCCATTAATGGGTCAAATAGATTATAATTTATGTTTACAGGTCTACAAACATTTCCATATCTACTATTTTCACCATTCATGTAGCTTGTGTAGTTATTCCTTTCATTGATTCTACAATTGATTTCCTTGTGTCCAAAATTTACACAAGTATAACAATATCCAAGAAAGAAATTTTGATACCTAGGATTAAGTGATCTTATTTGTGGTGTGGTTCATCTGGATTCGTGATATATTCTTCTGTAGTTTCCTTTATAATGATTTCTTTCATACCTGATGGGAGAGGATCTTCTTGATGTCTCATTCCTTCTCCATTCTATTCTTCTATATTGTTATTCAACTTGTTCTGGAGTATCGGTTTCATCATTTTAATCTTCCTTCTCTTGTTTTGTTGTGTTCAAACTGTCATTGTATCCTAGTCATGTCTTGTCGTTTGGATATATTTGACCGCTAAGGATCTCATCTAATTTTCAATTCTTTTTTCGAACTTCTTCAACTTCTCTATTGTCAATAGTAGCTCCCCTTTTGTGTGATCCAATTCTTCTTTCAATTTCTCATAATATTCTAATTGTTCCTTCAACCTATCAATGGTATTTTCAAGCTTGTAATTATGTTCTTCACAACTAATCAATTCACATTTTAGTATTATGTTTGTGTTTCTAAGCTTGTTATTTTTAGTTTCAACATGCTTCAACTCTTCAATATTATCATCTTCTTGTTCACTCTATGTATTTTATTTGTATCCCCAAAAGGAATCAAGGTTGGTTTCTTCATCTGAATCTTCTTCAGAAATGATTTCTTCTTCTTTAGAACTATTGTGATCATCATCCTGGGTTTCTTGGGTTATGAAGAGGACTTCTCCTCCATCATTATCTTCTTCATCACTCTCATCTGAGGATATGTCATCATCCTTGGAGTAGAATATCCTTTTATTGTTGAGAATTCTCTTTTTATAGTAGAATTTTTCAACAGTATGTCCTACTCTACAACAGTTAAAGCATTTGAGAGGAGACTTACATTTGTATCTTACACTTCCCTTCTAGAACCTTCTTAAAAAATTAGTTATTTCTTCATCAAGGTCATTATCCTTGTCTTTTGTCTTTTTTATGGATTTAAATGCTGCTTCATTGTTTGGTTGGTCACTTTCTATACCCGTTCTCATTTCATATGCTATAAGATACCCATGCAATTCATCCATTGTCATTTTGGTCAAGTCCCTAGTTTCTTAAATGACAAAGATCTTAGCATCATACTTCAAGAGAAGTGATCTCAACACTTTTTGAACAACCAAGGATTCATTAAGATCTTCACCTAATCCTTTGATAGCATTAACAACTGCATCAACTCTAAGAAAATAGGTTGCAATATCTTCCTTTTCATCCATCTTCAAATTTTCAAATTATGCTCTATGTCATTGAAGCTTGACCTTCTTAACTTTTGGATCACCTTCATAAATAATCTTGAGTTTGTCCCATACCTCTTTAGCGGTGCTGCATTCCATCACTTTGCTAGCAATGGTTGATGCCAATGCTACTAGAATAAAATGTCTGTATTTTTAATTAAAACTCATAAGATTATTCTCATTTGGATCAGTTGGAGCCTTATTTGGGATTACATATCCATTTAAAACTGAGTACCAAATGTCTACTCCCAAAGTTGTTAGGTAAGTTTTCACTCTATCACTCTAGTATGCATAATTTCTTCCATCAAATCTTTGAATCCCATTTGAAATGTTCTCATGGTCATCCATCTCTGCTCATGAGTTTCCTTCTAGTCATTAAACTGTTTTGAAGGCAAACTGCTATGATACCAATTGTTGATACTGAGAGGGCGGTGAATCAATATCAAGTACAATTTGGAAACTTTTTTAACTTATAATTCAACCAGATTATATATTCAATTATATCCAATGATCAATGAACAATAGTGGAAGAGTTACACCAATACACCACAATACACCATGCACAATATATGAGAAATAACCAATAGTTATTGTTCAAGGGAAGTAATGACTTCCAAAGGTAGATACAACCTCCAAATATAAAGGGAGTGATAAACCTCCAAAAGGAAGATACAATCCTCCAATATCAAGAGAGGGTTGACCTCTCCATCCTTACCCCTTCCTTCCACCCAAGAATATATGAGAGATAATAAAAATTTACATTAAATCATCACCATCAACCAACCATCACATAGAACCTAATAATTCTTTTTGAGACTTCTTCAACTTCTAGAATTATTCACTTCTTAGAATACTCTGATCCTGTAGATAATATAACTCAATGTATTCTCTGAAACTCATCCAAGTTTCACTCCTTGAATCCTCCTAGAAAATGAGTTATAAAGAAAATGGTAGACCTTATTCAATTCTAGTTTATTCAGGATATCAATCTTGTATAGCATGCCCCACGCTCAATATTTAACACAAGATTTTGAAATTCGTACACAGGAAACTACAGTCCGTACTCCTTCCAATGAAATTGGTCTAACTTCATTTGGATTCTCTATGAAGATTTTATGACTTTTTTACCTGGAACACCTTAGAACACATCACCAAAAGACTTAATCCTCCCTTGAAATTCGGCCTTCTTTACTTCATATTTCCTCTGAAATTCGACTTATATCTCCTTTTTCATTAAAAAACTTATGTGTATTGAAAAGTGAATGTTTAATGAGATGTATTTATACCCTTTATGTCACTTCCTTTTAAAATTAGGGACGACCTGACAGTTTCTTATTTTGTAATTCTTTTCTTTAATTATCTTCAGGGTCGACCTATACTTCCTTATTAAATTTCACATTGTCATCTTCAAAAAATCATTTCTCCTCAACCATGAGGATCCACGTGACATGCCACCTACCACCAGAAACAACATGATGTATACTATTTATGCATGGGTGTTGTATCTTCATGTGCACTTCTCTTCATGTAAAAATACCTTCATCAATATTGGGGTCCAAAACCAATGACTAGAGTTGACATCAATGACAACCAATCTTCCAACAATTAATGCTTTGCAAAAACCTCAATTGCATTCAAATAAGATAGATAAAATATGGGAGACATGTGTATAATAGTTTAATCATCAGAATGTTTGAATCATTGAGTTTAAAATGTTGCAAGCTTTTAACATCTTTAGAAAATCCAGATCTATATATTTCTTTCAAATTTGACCAAAACTGAACCCTTATTCCTTCTAAGAAGAAGATCCACCTCCTTCCGTCTATTTGTTTTATAATATATAAATTTATCATTTCAAATCCCAGACCAAACATAGGTGGATATACAACCAACTAATGAATAGGTGTATATTGTTGATATCTAATTCCCCAAATCAAATCCATGAGGCGGCTACCAGATATTCTATTGATTGAGTATTTTTAGGAAACCAAATTGGCAAATTTCTGGAAAAATCAGCCTTAAATATCCACCGGTAGCTTCCAAATGTTTCATTTTTTTGGGAAACAACTTTTGTTGTACTCAAATGAGACTGTTCGACAAGTGGGTTTTTGATGGATTTTACAAATTCCTCACCATTTTCTTGAAAAATCCCTGTTAAGTTGAATGCAAAAATAATCACGTACAAGTTTTGTTGTAGTGCATTTAATAGTTTTCAAAACATGGGTGTTGAAAAAACAACTTCCTTTCTATAGCATGAGTTAAAATTAATCAAACATACACTTATTAAAAACATCACCATTCTGATAAGACGAGGTCTAATTTTGAATATTAGCAATGATTGCAGAAAGTACCAAGTTGCACAATACACATGTATGATTGAAATGCACTGTCAAAATATTTGGAGTTTTTGCAACACATTATTTGGCAATAGTGTTATTTTAATGCTACAAAAACCACACTATTTTTGTAGTGAATGCATTTTAACCTCAAAACTTAGGAAAGCCTCACATATTAGGAAATTAAATCAATCCATCTCTAATGTGACCAATTAAAAAATATGCAATCACTTCTTAACATACCTTATAAGAAATAATGAAATTAAATTAAAGGAAAGGAAACCAAACCAAAAAGTGAATAGAACACATGAAGTATAAAGCAGATAAAGGAAAGATTAATATGGAGAAGGATTATGGGTGAGTAGGGTAGGTTTACGGATGGAGGATAAATTATGCGTGTAGTTTTAGGTACTAACATTGGATCCATCTAGGGATGATGTTCTCCATGTGAGACATCAAGAACAATAGACCCTGTGAATTCACTTTTTCTATCTTGAAATCTAATCCTTGGACAATGTTCATCTTTGCTCTAATATCAATCCTACTTATCATACACTGCAAACCAATAGTTCCCTGCAACTGAAAATAATACACACCAATTCTTTTCTCCATTGGGATATGGAGTCATGCTTCTTCTATTCTATTACACACCAAACAAATCTGAAACCATAACTTCTGAAAGAAAACTGCAAACTAAAAATTTATTCAGCACACCTCCTACTCCTATTCAGTATAAACCAAGCTAATCATGTATAGAAAAAATTCCAATGTAGCCAAGAACACATTTGATTGACAAATTGATTTTCTTGTTTGCAACTAAATGAGATAATGCAGTAAGAATGAAATTTTTGCAACATAAATTCAGTAAGAAGCTTGCACTCACTACTGCAATTTAATTACATGTTGAAATCTGCAACATTTTGGACTTTTGAGAAAACTGACTCCATGCAAAAAACTATTGGATCTTTAAGATTATAAAAAGACTTCTCTTGTTGATTTAGAAGAATAAGATTCTCCTTTGTGATTTCTGCACCATTAATAAGACCATGATCCTCTTGAAACTCTTTCTCATTATTTGGTGGGGAAGACGAATTCATGGAATATTTTAGTAACTTATTGTTCGACAACACAGGTATTCCAACAGAGGATGAACACCTTCAGTAACCACTCACATAACCAGATCAAATATCAACACACTGATGTTTTCACGTGGTAAATCCCCTACGAGGAAACATCCATGGCCCCAACCAACGCAACCACTTGGAACAGTTTATTAATGCAAAGAAAAAGATTACAGAGATATTTTACAACAGAGTTTCTCACAATCGATCATCGGAAAATGACCCTCCATTCTCTTTAAATAGAGATCATGGACCAATCGGGTGTTAATCTACAGATCAATGGTTGTTAAGATTGAGGAGAGTATGAATCATCAGATCACTCTATGTCGGGAACATATTGTGACCGTTAGATTTCCTAACTACAAATGCATACTAAAGAAACACACTAAGAAACACACTTTTACCTAACAACACATTAGACCAAGCATATCTTAACTAACTCCTAAGTGTCTAAATATCCTAACATCCCCTCTTAATAAAAACTTGGGATATGATTGAAGGATTTACAATGGTGACAAAATAAGAGAAGGAAGGAGGCATTAGATCCTATCCCCCCTTAATGACAACTTCATGAACTCCTAACATAGATTGAAGTTTGGAAAACTTCGCTTCTGTAAGAGACTTTGTGAAAATGTCTACAACTTGATCTTCTGTAGGGAAAAAGAGAACTTCAATAAATTGATCATGAATAATATTTCTGATGAAGTACATGTGTAGCTTGATGTGTTTTCTACACTGATGTTGAACTGGGCCTTTGGCGAGCTTAATGGAACTTTGATTATCGCACCAAAGGTTGGTCGGATCCTGCTGCTGGAATCCAAACTATGAAAGGATATTCTGAATCCACAAGGCTTCGTGACTTGCATTTACCATTGCTCAGTACTCTTCTTCTGCTGGAGAAAGTGAAATATCCTTTTGTTTCTTACAGGCCCAAGTGAGAGGTCCTGAGCCAAGGCTGAAAAAACAAACTGCATTAGACTTCTAATCATCAGGGTCATTGACCCAATCTGAATTAGTGAAACCAACCAATAAAGGAGTCCCCCTTGAACTGTAATGTATACTGAACGGAACTGTACCACGTATGTAGCGAAGTATCCTTTTAGATTCTTTCCAATGGATTTCATGGGGTGTTTTCATATACCAGGCAACAATTGGAAATATCAGGACGGGTATGAGTCAAGTATAAGAGGCTACCAACTAATTGACGGTACAGGGTGGCATCAACTTCGGGAGAAGTACAGGTAGCAAGAAGCTTGAATCCAGACTAGAAGGGAGAAGGGGATGGTTTACAATCATCCATGTGAAAGAGATGAAGAAGGTCACAAGCATACTTAGAATGGGAAAGAAAATTTCCTTCATTGGTTTGCAAAAATTGGAGGCCAAGGAAATAGTGCAAAAAACCTAAGTATGTCATTTCAAATTTCTTCTTAATGTTGGTTTTCACATGTTTTAAAATTTTTGAGTCACTACCAGTAAGGATAAGGTCATCAACATAAAGGACAAAGATTATGACATGGATTTCTAATTTCTTGGTATAGACATTAGGATCAGAATGGAATCTAGAGAATAAATATATTGGCATGAAAGTTTTCCATTTTGGCATACCAAGCTCGAGGAGATTTCTTGAGACCATAAAGAGATTTATTAAGGAGAAAAACAAGGATAAAGTCATTTTGTACATACCCAGGAGGTTGTTCCATGTAGATTTCTTCTTGCAAATCTCCGTGCAATAAGGTAGATTTAACATCCATCTGATGGACCTCCCATTTATGTGAGGTAGTAAAGGAAAGAACAAGGTGGATGGAATTCATTTTGGCTACAGGGGAAAAGGTTTCGTTATAGTCAATTCCTTAAACTTGGGAAAATCCTTTGGCAACTAACTGAACCTTTTGTCTTTCAACACTTCCACTTAATGCATACTTAGTTCTATAGACCCATTTACATCTGACAAGTTTTCTTCCATTTGGAAGAGGTAAAGGATCCCAAGTATCATTTTCCATTAAAGAAAGATACTCTTCATTCATTGTTGTATCCCAATCTAGATGACCTGAAGCTTATGCAAATGTCTCTAGATCATGAGTTTCTGAAACTTGATCCAAAAGAGAAGAGGATCTCTGGAACTGTGAATGTGTCCAATGCTAATATGAAGGATCACTGACAAGATCACCAGTTGCTTCTCATGTTGAACAGACCCATCTAGGAAGAGGTGGAGTTGGTGTTGGTTCAAGTTCAAAGTACTCATCTAGAGGAGGGTGAGCAGGTGGAGGTGGATTTTCAAAATTGTTTTCATCATCTGAAGAAGAAACTAGAACAAAAGAAGGTACAAACTTCGAAGATGGCTCACAGGTTGAAGAAGGAACAATTGTCGAATTAGGCTCTCGTAGGCCAAAGAAGGCACAAACACTGAATTAGGCTCAGAGGCCAAGCAATTTTCATCAAATTTAACATATCTTTTAATAATAATTTCATTACAATGTCTTTGAAGAAGTTTATAACCTTTGGCATCTTTAGAATAACCAAAAAATATAAACTTCTCACTTTTAGGCTGCAATGCTTTCCTTTTCTCATCAAGAATGTGAGCCCATGCTATAATTCCAAATACACAGAAGTGACTTATATCTGGTTTAATTTTAGTCCAAGCTTCTTCCAGTGTTATATTTTTAAGAGAATTTGTGGGAGTGTGATTTACTATGTAATTTGAATAGTTGATGGCTTCTGCCCAATACTTTAGACTTAATCCCTTAGATTGGATCATACAATTAGCCATTTCTTTTAATGTGCGGTTCTTACTCTCAACAACACCATTTTATTGTGGTTTATATGGAACAATGTGTTGCATTTGGATTCCCTGTGTAGTGCATTAACTTGTAAAATTATTTTTCACATATTCGCCTCCATTATTTGTTCTTAACCTTTGAATTTGATGTCTAGATAGATTTTCTACAAGGGCCTTGTAGGCCAAACAATTGTCAAAAACTTTTCTCTTAAGTTTTAAGAAGTAAACCAAAGTACGTATGTAAAAGTCATCAATCAAATTTAAGAAATACTTTCACCCAAAAAAAGAAGGAGAAGAAAGTGGACCATGCAAATCACTGTGAACAAGCTGCAAAGGACCTGAGGCATGCCAACAAGCACGTTTGTCAAAAATTGTCCCGATGATGTTTGTCGAGAACCCAAACGACACAAACAACATCTCTGTATGAAACAAGAGGAAGACCAGTCAATATCTGTTGATTACATAGTTGTTGCAATGAGAAATAGTTTAGATGAACAAACCGCTCATGCCAAAGTTTGCTCAAGTCATCGCTATGAGCAACAAAAACTGATGAAAACGATGATGACACAAAGTTGCCAAACTTGTACAACCTAGTAATATCATTAACAATTCCAGTTGCAAGAACATGCTTAGGATATTTTAGATCCTTGATTAAAACTTGGTTAGGTGAAAACTCTACGGTTTTACCTTCACCTAAATGAGTGATTTGATATACTGATAGAAGGTTACAAGAAAGACTTGGAACACATAATACATCATTGAAATGACGATTTTCTACTTGAACTGTTCCAGATCCTTCAACACTAAGAGATCTATCATCACCAACAAATATTTTCTTGGTGTTACATGCATTTAGAGTAGAAAATATGTCTTTATCCTTGGCCATATGATAAGCTTCTCTAGAATCGGTAAGCCACTCATCAGAAGTAGAAGTCAAAGTTGTATTGAAGGAGAAACCAAAAGTTAAAAGTGCATGTCCATGAGAAGAATAAGAATATTGATTTGTGCTTCTTCATCGTTGCTTCTAAAGCTTCCATCTTCTTGAAAAATTTGGACTCATCATGATCATATTTATCACAAAAGTTGCAATGTCTGCCAGTCTTCTTACTTTTATATTTTTCTCCTTTGTCTCCATTAGGAGCGGAAGCTGTCTGAGTGGGTTTGGGACCCTTATATTGCTTGTTGTTGTGGAGAGGATGTTTCTTCTTGGGATTCTTGGGTTTATCTTTCTGATGGACAACTAAGTCTTTGTTGGAGGTACCTACAGTGCTAATCAGTCCAAGTTGTACTAGCTTATCCTTCTTTCTAATCAAAGCATCACAAAAATTCTCAAGACTGGGTTTTTGATAAGATTCCCCTAGAGCCTCTTGCATCGCATTAAAGGTAGATACAAACACATAATATGCACTACCTAGCTTAAAAATAATAAGATAGATGCAATGATCTTCGTCTATCATTATATTACAATCTTCATATAAATTTTTGAGTGTTTTAAACATAGATAGATAGTCTTCAATGCAAGAAAAATCACTTGGACTTAAAGTTAGTACTTGATTTTCTAACTGTTGTGCTCGAATAATATTGTGTTTACCAAACACAGATTCAATCTTTTCCCAAGCTTCTTTGGGTTTATCAATTAATTGAAGGTGGAACCTTAAATTAGGAGAGATGGAAATTTTGATTAATCCACGTGCTTCGTCATTCCTATTATCCCATTTGTCTTTCTTATCATCATTTGTGGGTGTTGTTTCCTTTCTTACGGTAATCTATTACAAGACTTTACTTCTTAATAAATCCTCCATATGGGATTTCCAATGGAAGTAGTTTGTGCTGGTAAGAAATAGATTACTTGTAGAGGCCATATTAAATATGAAGATAATATGGATTTAAAAACTGAAAATGATGATCTGAATGGAAAGATCTCCAAAAGTTGTGCGGTTTAAAAAAAAACGACACTTAAAACGGACTTCAGATGTGAGAGTTGTTATAACCCTATAATTCATAGGATTATCTATTGACTGGAAATTTTTCACTCTAGGTGTACGGGTTGGCAAATAATATTTCATCTCTGCAAATTATTTTCAAGGGAAGCAATGCACAAAATCCGCATAAGGCACTTATCCTAAGTTCTGGAGCAAATATGACTTTGTGCTCACAGAGTAAAGACAACGCATTAATGAACGGTTTAGAGGTTTGCGCTGAAATCTACGGCCCACAAGCTTTTTCGGACCCCCCCGACCATTCTACCTTTAACGACAGGGGGGGTCCGTAATCGGG
>SNQJ01S0033874.1:107520-132322 GCA_010110895.2 Picea sitchensis
AAATTTTTGCCTTTTTTTTGCCTGTTCAGAACATCGTCTTCCGGAGGGGGTTCTGGGAAAATGAAAACGATTTTTTAAAAACCGAGAGATTTTGTTCTCCGTAACGGGCTTAAGAACAAAAACCTCTCTCAGTTTTTGCAATGGAGCTATGAACAGGGAGAATAGAAGACATCTTTGAGGCCCATTTTTCTAGATTCTCAATTTTCCGTTCCAGTCTTGATCTTGCAGGAGCTGTTACGGACAGCTGGGGATGAATTTGGCGAAATAGAAGGATTTTTTTGTCCAGAACATGTCCAGCTACAATAAACTCCTTCAATTTTTTCCCAGGTCTCATCATTCAAGAGAAAAACACGTCTGTTCGAACCCCTTTTTCGCAGAAAACCGGTCCGTCTTTCATGGCAGAAAGTTCAAAATTTGTGGGAGTGGTGGCTATTTTTGGCCGAGGTGGTTAAACCGACTTCCGAAACTTATTAGGATGATCTATCCTATTTATTCAGAGGATTTTTATGTAAAAGGGTTCGACCTATGAGGTTCCTTGCTGGACTGTGGGCTGTGTTTATCAGAGAACTTTTTCTGTAACTTCAAATGATCTATCAGAAATGAGCATGATGTTCACAGGATTCCTGTATGGAGATGTTGGTGGTGTTTCTTGTATTTGTTAAGTTTTTCCTGTTATCATTTCGTTTGTTTTTCAATTTCCTATTGTCAGAAGTAAGTACACAAAGAAAAATTTATTGGCAAATACTTTGCATCTGTCCTTTTGATAATCTTTATGTTATTCATCTAAAAATATCAGTTAAGGAATTCTTAGATGCTCCTTTGCCTGGATTTTTCCTCCCCTATTTCTTCCTCAAATAGACATCATCAAAACTTATTTCGATCCAATATTTTCACTACCTTTCCCTGTTTAAGAGTTATGTCTAATATCTGAGAGTAAATCACATTTCTAAGCGCAGACCCCATTTGCCCAATGGCCCTCCTTGCTGTTCCAAAACAACCATTTAAAAACCCCAACCTCACACTTGCATAACTAGCCTAATACCTATTAAAACAAATCTATATCAGACAGAGAGATCCCTCTCTGAGTCTCGGAGGGCTAGATCCCAGACTCGAAGTGGTTTTGATGTTGCCTCTGTGACTGCCTTACAACCTTGGGCAAATTACATAGTGCTAACAAGAGTGGTGCCCTTTTTAAAAAAAGGCATAAACGGTAACCAAAGGACCACATGGTGATGTAAGTTATTTTGTGAAGTGACCCACTTTTATAAAGAGAAGTGGGGATCACTTTTACAATGAAGTTAATTCATGTAAAATAAATAACTCTAAAATAAAATATTAAAGCTACTTATAGTGATTCACTTTTATACTTGAAGTTGAATACACTTTACAATTTTAGCATGAACTTTTTCAAAAAAAAAGTAACAAAGGAGAGACTTGAACTCAAGACCTCTTACTTAATAAGGCAACTTTTAACCAAATGGTCTAGCAAAACATATTGTATTGTTTCACAAGAGGATTGAGATTTTTGTTGTTGTTGTTGTTGTTGAAAATGGTCTTGATGAGCGTGCTAAAAAAAAACTCTTTTCGCACAAGAAAAAAATTTCGCTTCTTGATGACAACAAGGGTTAGATCTCAGATAGCTTAACCGGAAGATGCACCTTTTCCTATCTATTTATGATTTTTCAAGATCACATAGGGAGCGGGGAAAAGAGAGTAGATAGATCTGAAAGAGAAGCAACCCAAAAACAAATAATATCAAACCAAAATAAAACCAAATAAATACTTTGCAAACATTTAAAAAATGAATATTTAGGCTTTATACCTCTAGATCTGAGTGTAATGGCCGTATCTTGGGAAAACAAAAACCTTTTCGAGTGAAATAAAAAATGTTCCTAACTGAAACGAGTTCTCCGTACACAATGGAACAGTCTTATTGGCCCGAAAATGTACGAAAATGACAGAAAATGGAGATGACGCAACTCGGCTTCACAATCTCGATCTACAATAGGAGCGAGTCTTCAAACAGGCTCTGATACCATGTTCGACAACACATGTATTCCAAAAGAGGATGAACACCTTTAGTAACCACTCACATAACCAGATCAAATATCAACACATCGATGTTTTCACATGGTAAAACCCCTACGGGGAATCATCCACGACCCAACCAAGGAAACCACTTGGAGCAGTTTATTAATGCAAAGAAAAAGATTACAAATATATTTTACAAGAGAGATTCTCACAATCGATCATTGAAAAATGAACCTACATGCTCTTTCAATAGATATCATGGACCAATCAGGTGTTAAGCCATGGATCAATGGCTATTAAGATTGAGGAGAGTATGAACCGTCGGATCAGTCTATGTTAGGAACATATCATGACTGTCGGATTTCCTAACTACAAATGCATACTAATGCATACTAAAGAAACACACTAATAAACACACGTTTACCTAATGACACATTAGACCGAGTAGATCTTAAATAACTCCTAAGTGTCTAAATATCCTAACACTTATCATAACCTCCCAAACTTTATTCCAAATAATCAACTTCATAAATATCATACATAGGTTTGCTACTATGGAATTACATGCATATTGATGAAAAAAATTGCCCCTTATCATCAAAATATTCATCATAATTAGACTGATCTTCATTAATGATGAGCTCACCGCCTCCTTGATACTGCTGATGAGAATTTTCAGAAAAAGTGAATACTTCTAGTTGTCCATGTAATTTTTCATCATCTTTGATATCAAGATCATTATATTCATCATAAATAAGTGGATGAAAAACTTTTGTATCTTGCAAAGAATGATGATCATAAAATACATACTCTTTATTTCCTTGAAATTATTTTTAACTAGCATGCATTCCATTGCAATCCAAGGAAACAAAAATTTCATCAAGCAAATGATGTCAATCATGATAAAAAATGACATTTGTAATAGATATCTCTTCAATAATTTTAGGAGAAAAAACTTCCTCATGTGTTGTTTGGAATTCCTTACTAAGAATTTGTGAATATGTTAAATAAGACTCATCATAAAAATCAACCTACAAATCTTCCTCTTCGACAGAAGAATTGGAAAAAGATCCATGTGATATTGAATCTTCCTCCATCTCTTCATTAAGAAATCCTCTTTCATCCTTACTATCTAAAGAACAAATTATTGTATGATGAATATATACTTCAAATTCTTCATAACAATACTCAAAAAGTCACATAGTTGAATAAATGTTTTTACAATGCTCATGGAAAGTTTCATGAAACTCATTTAATGAAGAAATGTTATAGGGAGGTAAACATCTATACTAATCACAAGCATCTCCCTCCAGTGATTACATGAAAATTTTCATGAGTACATCCTCATGAGAAATATCCAATTGATACATAAGTTCATGAAAATCTAACAAGTGATATGCAGGATTATCATTTGTACCTTCTTTGAACTTGGGTAGGTGACCTTGCAATTCATCTACTTGTGATACTTGTTATAAACCTAATTTGCACCCAGCCTGCATACCTGCCCTTTGGCCCTACTAGTTGCCAATTTCTTGAGCCAAGATCTTCTAAAAATCCCTCTTTTTTGAGCCACACATGCCCTAGCCTTCTACAACCCGCGTATGAACACATCCATATGCGTGCAGGCCTTATACAACATGCATATACTGACAAAAGCATGAAAAATGGAAAGTTGCAGACGAGAAATAGTGTTTCGGGAAATTGCTAAAACCGTTTGACTGCCTATGGCCAGTCATCCAACTGGATAACTACCTATAAAATAAGGGGTAGGGGTCCCATTTGAAAAAGAAGAAGAAGAGTATAGAAACTCTGCCCAAATTTATTTCGCCTTTGCTCCAATTTCCTGCAATTGTATTGTGAGGTTGAGTAGTTGGTGCATTGTGAAGAGGAGCCCAGGACCAGGTTCGAGGAGCAGTTCCGACCACATATTGTAAAGTTTACTCTTGTGAATATTAATAGAAAAAGGAATACTTTTTTCATCCCACCATATTATGTGTTCAAATTGTGTATTTATTTTATGATATTGTCACATCTAACCCAACAATTAGTATATGAAATGAATGTTTGCATCTCTCTGTTTGTCCATGTGTGAATGCAGGTCAGCTATGGGAGAAGGCTTGTAGTCAAGGAGAAAGTGAAAGTGAAGGGATCAACATCAAACGAAGGATTCAAGGTAGAGTTACCTAATCTTGTTTGCACCTTTGTATTGCATGAATGTGGGGTTCTGTGTTGGGATAATAGGAAAAAGTAGAGGCCTTTAAATGGTCATTTTCTACATGCATGATTAGAGACCTTAAATGCTAAGTCCGTAAGAGGGATTTCCCACTCACATCATTACTGGATTTGGATAAAAAGGAAAAACTAATAAATCAAAAGGTGCAAACCTTTGATCCAAAACAACTTCCATTTATTTAGATAATCTTCCCAATGGAGACAACAATGGATTGTTTAGCCATGGAGTCATCAGGTGAATGATCACACTCACTATTTTTGTATAGTTCTTGTTCACCATCAAGAGACAGAATTTGGTCGTTTTCACTTTCTCAGGGAAAAAGTCTTCAATTTTGTCCCCGAAAATGATGCCAAATATGTTATCCATAAAGTTTTCACTAGATTGCAATGTCACAAGCACCTTAGTTATTGCAATAATTTTTGTTGGTCAAGATTGGTTTAAAGCTGGTTTCAAATATTAGATAATATGGATAAGATGAAAGATAGTAGATCTGAGTATAGCCTTAATATCAAATTATCAACAACATTTCACTTGGTCAAAGACATTCACTCTGATAGGTTAGATAAAATAGGAAAACTAGAGGCAATACAAGACACAAGCTAACAATCTATGTACTTGCATAAAGAATATTTTCAGGTTAAAAACAATATTTCAAAACTTAAACAAGTATTTGAATGAAATCCTTCAAACAAATAGTTTAACAACAATTTTTTTACTGAAAAGATGAAAAAAGAAGAAGAAATTAATTCTTTACAAAAACCTCGATTCCATTCAAATAGGATAGATAAAAGATGAGAGACATAGATAAACAATATAACCATCAGAATGTTTGATTCATTGAGTGTAAAATGTTGTAGGATTTTAATCTCTTTAAAAATTCCAAATCTATATCTTTCTTTCAAATTCCACCAAAACTTAACCTTGCTTCCTTATAAGAGGAAGATACACCTCCTTCCTTCTATTTGTTTTACAATATATAAATTTATCATTACAAATATCAGATCCAAAATAGGTGGATCTACAAAAAACTAATGAATAGGTGAATATTGTTGATATCTAATCCCCCAAATCGAATCCATGAGGTGGCTACCAGAGATTTTGTTGATTGGGTATTTTTAGGAAACCATATTGGTGAATTTATGTAAAAATCATCCTTAATATCCACCTATAGCTCCCAAATGGTTCATTTATTCGGGAAACATCCCACAATGTACTCAAATGAGATTGTTTTGCAAATGGGTTTTGATGAATTTTTCAAATTACTCACCATTTGCTAAGAAAACACGTGTGATGTTGACAACAAAAAAAGTCACCTATAGGTTTTTTTGCATTGCATCTAACAGTTTGTAAAATAGGGGTGCTGCAAAAACAACCGCCTTTCTGTAGCGCGGGTTAAAACTAATAAAACCTACACTTCTTAACAAGATCACCATTTTGATAAGAGAAGGTATTTTTTTGAAGATTAGGAATGATTGCACAAAGTACCAAGTTTCAAAATGCGCTTGTATGATTGAAATGCACTATCAAAATATTCAGATGTTTTGCATCGCATTATTTGGAAATAGTGTTATTTTAGTGCTACAAAAACCACACTATTTTTGCAATGAATACATTTTGACCTCAAAACTTAGGAAATCCTCACATATTAGGAAATTAAATCAATCCATATCTGATGTGACCAATTAAAATCTATGTAATCACATCTTAACATACCTTATAAGGAAAAATGAAATGAAATTAATCCAAAGGAAATGAAACCAAAAAGTGAACATAACACATGAATTATAAAGCATATAAAGGAAAGATTAATATGGGCAAGGGTTATGGGTGATTAGGGTAGGCTTATGGATGGAGGAAAATTTATGCATGTAGGTTTAGGTACTAACAGGAACTGTAATATACCAGATATAAAAAGTATGCAGGACATAAATAAAATGCTAGAAATGGTAGAATAACAACAATATAACCAGAACAATCACCACAATAGCACTGAAATGATACAAGAATAACAACAAAAATAACACTTTGATTCTGAAATCAATGTTCATGAGCCTCTTTGAGGGCGCAACCTCTAGTTGAGAAAATCTCTATTACAATAATATCCAAGCTAGGCTTCTCATACCCTCGACTCCTATTTATACTAAATATGTCTATCAAAAGAAGCATCTAGAGGAATATACTTCTAGAAGATGAATCTTCTATTAGGTCTTCTTACATTCGACTTATTATATTTTATTGAAAGGCCTTATTAATATTGAACTTTATTACAAATATCAGATCCAAAATAGGTGGACCCTAACATGTCTTCCCCCTTAAAAATAACCTTGTCCTCAAGGCTTGAGATGTCAAAATTGTTATAGAATGGTAGTTGGTTCCCAAGTGGCATCTGTTGGAGTTGTATCTTTCCACTGGACTAACACTTCCTTGATGATTCTCTAACGTAGGTGATGCTCACGCTGGTCCAAAAAAGATTGTGGCTGTAGCCAAATGGATCCTTCTTCGGCTAACTCGGGAAGGTTGGTTTGAATTCAGAACTTAGTTCCAATCACCTTCTTTAAGCATGAAACATGAAAAAAAAGATGTAGCTTAGAATGACTTGGCAAAGCTAATTGATAGGAAACCTATACCACACACTTGAGAACTGTATAAGGACCATATAATTTAGGCGCTAGCTTCTGACAATGCTCGACCTTGAGGGAATTTTTCTTGTAAGGTTGCAGTCAAAGAAACACCTAATCCCCTTCTGCAAATTGACGTTTAGAGCAACCTTTATCTTCTTGTTGCTTCATGCAATTATGTGCCATGACCAAATTCTCTTTGAGGGTATGGAGAATAACCTCTCGAACTGTAAGCATTTGGTCAACCGCCTTGACCTTTGAGACACCAGGTAAGTATGAGAGAACTGAAGGTGCATTTTGTCCATATATTGCTTCAAAAGGAGCCATGCCTGTAGCTGTGTGGTATGAAGTGTTGCACCACCATTCAACTAGGGGTAACCATTGAGCCCACTGCTTTTTATTTTTCGAGGAAAAACACCTCAAATATGTTTCCAAACACTTATTAACAACTTTTGTTTGACCATCAGTATGGGGATTATAGGGTGTGTTGAGATGAGATTGGGTTCCTTGAAGCTTGAATAGTTCTTACCAAAAAGCACTGATGAAAGTTGGGTCACGATCAGAAATAATAGAATGTGTCATGCCATGAATCTTGAAGACCTGATCCATGAAAAGTTGAGCCACCGTGGATGTTGTAAATGGGTGTTGAATAGCACATAAATGAGCATACTTGGAAAGGTGATCAACAACCACCATGATGACTGATTTATTTCCCGATTTGGGTAAGCTTGTAATAAAATCCATAGACATATCCCTCCAAGTAGTAGGTGGAATCGGAAGCGGTTGCAGTGTGCCCAGAGATTTGACTATTTCACTCTTGTTGTGTTGACACACATCACATTCAGCTACAAAATTACGAATTTCTTGTTTCACGCCATCCCCCAAAAAAGAGATTTTGACCATGTCATAGGTTTTGGTAAGCCCAGAGTGCCTAATTGTGGGTGTAGCATGAAGCTCATAAGGTACTCTAGATTTAAGTTTGGATTGTTTTCTTAAATACAAACAACCTTTGTATCGAAGCTCATCATGGAGCCAAGAGTACCCTAGGGAAGTTGGAGCATTGGACTGCAATTGTTGGATCATTTGTGAACTTTTGGGATCGTGTAGCCATTCCTGGTGGGCGGCTTGGAGCTAATGTGGTACAATGAAGGAAAGAGAAAAAAGGGATCCGTCATCTTCATAATTTTTGGAAAGTGCATCGGCAACCACATTGTCTTTGGCCTTTTTGTAAATGATCTCATAATCATATCCAAGGATCTTGGTCACCCATTTTTGTTGCTTCGGGGAGGAAATGTGTTGTTCCAGAAAATACTTGAGGCTTTGATGGTTTGTCTTAATTTGGAAGCATTTCCCCAATATATAAGGGTGACACATATCAACAACATGTAAAATAGCCAACATTTCCTTTTCATAGACTGATTTGTCTAGATTTCTTTTAGACAGTTGCTTGCTAGTAAAGGTCAAAGGCCAACCCTCTTGCATAAGGACAACACCAATTCCTTTCCTTGAAGCATCACATTCCAAGACAAAGTTCTTTGTGAAATCAGGAAGGGCTAGCACTGGAGTGGTGCACATGGCCATCTTCAAGGTTTGAAGAGCTTGAGCCACAACTAGATTCAAAGTGAAAGAGTTATTTTTTAAGAGTGCAGTGAGAGGTGCTACAATCTTTCTATAATTCTTAACAAACTTGCAATAATAACCTGCTAATCCCATAAATTCACACAATATTTTGAGAGTCTTTGGGTGAGGCTAGTCTTGCATAGCTTTAATCTTTTTAGGATCCACCCTGGTGCCATCCTTGCCAACCAGATGACCCAAGTACTCAACTTTTGAGGTGCCAAAAGCACATTTAGATTGTTTAAGGAAAAGTTGGTGCTGAGAGAGTAGATGGAGAACTCAATCCACATGGGCAATATGGTCTGTATAGGTTTTTCTATAGATGAGGATATCATCAAAGAAAACTAAGAAAAAATGACAGAGAAAAGGATTGAAGACATGATTCATGAGGCTTTGGAAGGTGGAGGGGGCATTACACAAGCCAAAGGGCATGACCAAAAACTCATAGTGGCCCTCATGAGTTATAAAGGAAGTCTTGGGAATGTATGTCTATTTCATACGTATCTAGTGGTAGCTAGAAAGAAGATCGAGTTTAGTAAAGAACTGGGCGCCACTCAATTCATCCAAGAGTTCATCAATGACAGGGATGGGAAATTTGTCCTTAATGGTAAATTTGTTGAGGGCATGAAATTCAGGACACATTCGCCAAAAACCTTTTTTCTTCAGGACCATGACTACAGGAGAAGAATAGGGGCTCGTACTAGGGCAGATAATGCTTGTGTTAAGGAGTTCCTGGACCATTTTCTCAATTTCATTTTTTTGGGAAAAGGGGTGACGATACAGATGGATATTGGGAGGAAGGCTTTATAGTACAAGGGGAATGGAATGATCATGAACACCATGGGAAAGAGGGATTCCATGGGGAGTGGAAAAGACCACTTGATGTTTAGAAATGATGGATTGGAGGTCTTGCGGCACCGAGGGTGTCTCTGTTGCTTGTATGGCATGGAGTTGGCAATAACACCATAATGACCTTTTTTTAGCATATTTTCCATGTGATGGGAACTAATGATCTAAGGTGAACTGGCAGTGATTCCTTTGAACCTATATTATTGGCCCTCCTAGTCAAATTGCATGGTTAATTCCTTAAAATCCATGAGAATGGGACCCAAAGTCCTTAGCTGGTCTGCACCCAACACAATGTCACAACCGCCCATGTCGATAGAAAACATATGAGATTTGAGGTGGTAGTCACCAATTTGGAGACACACATTTTCACAACGCCCTCCACATTTCATGGAGCCACCATTGGTAATCATGATTTGGAAATTATTGACGGCATGGATGTAGAAATGGGTTTTTTGGGTAATGCGGCGATGAATAAAATTATTGGTGCTTCCACTATCAACTAGAGTGATGACCTTCCTATGCTTGATGTAACTGATGAGCTTGAGGGTTTGGGGAGCAGAGAATCCAGTGAGATCATTTAGGGAAATGACTGGTTCTACTTTGAGAGCATCTAAGGGAGGGGTTATGTCATTGGTTTCAGGTGACTTAGACACAAGGGGGGTTTCAACATCATCTTCCGAAATATCCTCTAAGATGCCATAAAAATATTTTTTTCCTTGCACTTATGGCCCGAGAAATATTTGTCATCACAATTATAACAAAGGCCTTTGAGTTGGCGTTCAACCATTTCATCACTGGTCAATTTTTGGATCTTTAGTGGAGTGGAGGGAGTAGTGGGATTTACTGGTTTAGTGCGAGGGATAAAGGAGGGTTTCCATTCTTTAGAAGATACAACTTGTTGTGATTCTTTATCTCTTTTAGTATCCTCCACCCAACTCTAAGGCCGAGCCATGAGGACATGGGCCCGAATCTAATCCTTGAGGCCACTAATAAAACACTCTCGGAAAAAAGCATCAGACATGCCCTCTATCTGAAAAGACAGGTGCTCAAAAGAAACTATAAACTCTTCCATTGTTCTTGATTGTTTCAACTTTGTCAGATGACCCAAATGGTTGGTGTCAATGTCAAAGTGTTCATAAAACTCTTCCACAAATTGTGTCCAAGAAATATACCCTTGATGAGAAGTTTTTCTCCATTGCCACCATTTCCAAAATTCTTGATCTAGATGGAGAACACCATACCAGAGTTTGGACAAGTCATCTGTAATGCTGTATAAAGAGAAATAATGTTCCATTTGGGTTACCCAACCAGTGGGATACGAGCCATCAAATTTGGTCACATCCACCCATGGAAGGTGTAGGTCGTGTTGAAAGTGATGGTGCTGAAGGTTAGAGGAATTTTTAGCTTTAGTATCTAAAGGTGGGTTAGACAAAGGGTTATCTGTAGGGATATGCATCTTGGTGTAGAGAATCAAAGTGATAGATTCAAGTTGGGTAGTTAGGTATTGTTTGATTTCCTCCATTGAGGATTGCATGGATGTATTGAGGGCGACAACATTGGCACTGAGTTGTTTCACTTCTTGTTGGGTTTCGGTGAAATTATATTGCAAGGTATTGAAGCAAGCTTCTAGGTCTTGGCTACAGGTATGGGCCATGATTATGAGGAAACCAAAATGGGGTGGGTGGGGTCAAAAATTTTGCTGAAAAATGATATGTATGAATGTGATAAGGGAAAAGAGATGAATCCAATGGAATAGGTCTCAAATAATTTTACACCTGCACAGTTATACTCCGATCTGAAGAATACTGTAGTAATGAAATTCCCAAATGCTTAACCAAGAAGAAATGTGTATTTATTTGGTAACCCGAACATAGTTGCGCGGCAAGAGATCTTGTTTGTTTTAATTTGTTAATGTTTTTGTCCACAAGGGTTAGGTATTCAAGGGTTCTACAGACAAGGGTTTTCCCTATGCTATAACTCTCTTATATACATGCAGGGTCCAACAATAGTACTCGACCCAATATCTCAGGGCACTAACTAAGGAGGATAGACCATACCCTTAGCTATACTACCCGACTACCCAGGTACTAGAGAGTATCTTCCCGAGTGTTGTTATCGGTGACACTATAACAGTTAGGTGACTGATCAGTTTAACTAAAGAAGGCTTCAGGCAATCTATGCTGATCCATAAAAAGGTGATGTCTGATGTGCTACCACTTGAAGGGGTACCAACAGGGGTTACAAGGGTGGCCAATAGATGTGTGCTTAAGTACCACTTTTATTTCCTGAGTGTATGAATCCATCAACCGCGGGTTTATGTGTGTAACGACGTATATCTATGGCTTAAAGACACCGAAATACGTATCTACCCTAAAAAAAAAATTAACCCACACTTTCTTCTGAGGAAAGTGCTCTGATACCACTTGTAATATACCAGATATAAAAGGTATGCAGAACATAAATAAAATGATAGAAATGGAATAATAACAACAATATAACTAGAACAATCACCACAATAGCACTGAAATGATATAAGAATAACAACATAAATAACACTTTGATTCTGAAAGCAATGTTCATGGGCCTCTTCAAGGGGGAAACCTCCAGTTGAGAAGAGCTCTATTACAATAATATCCAAGCTTGGGTTCTCATATCATCAACTCCTATTTATACTAAATATGTCTATCAAAAGAAGCATCTAGAGGAAGATCCTTCTAAAAGAGGAAGCTTCTATTAGGTCTTATTACATTCAACTTATTCTATTTTTTTGAAAGGCCTTATTAATATTGACCTTTATTACATCCAAATATATTTTTCTACCTATGTGCGGGTTAGGACCCTAATAGGAACAAACCTACAAATAGGCACGAACCCGAAAATTGAGCTCCAACTCAATTTTTCTTTGGTACACCATGCCACCCTTTAATTTGCATACATGTCTTAATATGTTTTAATAGACTTCTCCATCATGCTACATCCTGTTTGTTCTCAAGCTTCAGTTCATCTTCATTTTTTATCAACGAATTATCATGTGCCATAGAGCCTCAACTCTTCACACTTATACTCCCATGTGCTTTTCATGCCCACACATTCAACCCTTTAAAAAAGTTAGAATGATCATCACATCATTTTCAAAATGTTCTCCTCATATTTTTGTAATGATCATAGCCCTGCAAGTGCAATGTACAGAACTTAGGATAATATACTTACACTAAGCATCTCATATTCAAAGCCAAAATCTCATGATACCATCATAACCATGATTTTATTAGGTATCTGTACACCTGCATCAACTCTCTACACGTCCAATTATATTAACCTAGATCCTCTTCAAGTCTTATAATTTTATCTCCACTCCATGCATACTAATCTCTCATCAATGACAATTGTATATATAGTTCTAACTGATTTTACATGAGCCTAGTTTACATTGCGTGTGGACCTAAATGGTTCTTAAAGATGACTAGAACATTCTATGCCGATGAAAATATTTGCACAGAGTATAATTCCTAGGGGTTTATTTTCTTTCTCTACATGAGTTAGCCCAATGGGCATTGAACCAAGCACGTGGGACCAAGGTATTTATTGTGTGGATTAGACCCTTGAATCAGATCTTGAGGAAAGGGGGGTTGCAATAAACAATGTGTCGACACATGTATTTTCTTTTGAGAACATGTTGAAATTGCAGAGGGGTTCCTTTCTATTAACCCGTGTGCTTGTTAGTCACCCACAATTTGTTATAGACCATTGATATGAACTTTCTGTCAACTATCAGATCTACACCTCATGCTAGTCTCCTTCTCTTTATAACTTTCATTCTGGTTCATTGATCTGAATGATCAACAATTAAAATCAATCTCTACCATCCATGTGTACAAGGGTGTGTTTCATAAACCATCGCGTGGATGTATAACCTAGTATTATGCGTTGAGCACTTTGTCGATGGATATTCAATTTGGATCGTTGATCCTAATATTTGATCAACGATCACCACAATTCCTTACTTTTGCGCAATTCTCATTCAATCTATGACCAAGATTTTATTTGACTATGATCCAATGATCGATAATGGTCGACCTTTCTCTAGTCTTATTAGCATGATTTAGATCTTTGTTCTCCACATGTCATCTTTATGTGGAATCCCTTACATCAAACTAACGTATCTCAATATTTAATAGACATTCAATACCTTATAACCTTCTATGAGTTACTTCTTCTTCATGTTGTCTCGATCTGGTTTAGATTCACACCAAGGATCTAAACTACATTCCTTCCCTTCTGCAGGAACTCGATGCTTCCATACCTGTGAATTGATGCATTGCATAGAGCCTCAATTAATAACATTTTCATTTCAGTAGATGCATACCATTGTTTTCATTCTTATGCAAACAACTTTTCATTAATGACATTTTCACGTAATTAAACAAACAAACTCACCCTAGAGTGTTGACATCAATGATAAAAAACACAAACTATTCAACAATATTCCCCCCTATAGGTATGTTGCAAATGTGACTTAGTCATGGGTGGGTATTACTCCCCATGTAGGTATCTTGTCAATATGACTTAGTCATGGGTCATTGTTCATTTTATTTCTTCATGTTCTCCCCCATGTGTCACTCCATTGCACAATTATGTTGATTTATGTTTTACTGCATTTTCTCTCCTTTTGAAAATAATGAAAAGAGGCCCTTTAATATTCTCTACCTTTCTGAAACTCCCCCTATCAATAAATTTTCTCTTGTGTATTTCAAGGGGATTCTTCAGAATTATTGCCAGTAAATATTTGTAAACAACCATTATTTGTACTTATTTACCATTGATTTAGTGAGGACCTTCTTATGCTTTTACTATTGTTGATCCAAACATTTAATTCCTAACCAAATTGATCTTGTCTTTATGCAGACTCCCCTTATCAAAGATGTTGTTTTCTTTGTAGTTGGTGTATTGTTGGTGCTACTAAAAACCCTTTTTGGCAGGTTTCTGAATACACTCTGTTTACATTCAATTTTCCTTGGGCTATGTTATCCTTGATATCTAGGGATAACTAGGAGATCATGTCTCGAGGCCACAGGTCTTAGACATGGAGTACCGAGAGAGGGATTGACTTGAGCATGGCCCTGGAGGGCCCATATTTCTTCTTCTTCGCTATATTTGTCCTGACAGCAGTAGCATATTCCATCACCACTGGCTTGGACTTGCATCAGAGGGGACTCTTGCTCCATGAGGTAATTGGTCCAAGGTATCATGGTATGTGTCATATTTGATCATTTTAACCCTCTTATATATGCATTAGATTCCTTTCATTTCTGATGACTGCTTGGATCTTACACTAATCCACTTGTCCATTGCTGGGGTGATTGATGGGGTGAATTAGCAAGTTGATATACATGGGTTTTGGTTATCCACCAAGGGAGATTTGCAAAGCCATCGTCCCCTCCCACCATTTTATCATTTTACATATTATACCCTGCTCATCTATCCCATTCCCCTAGTCCAGCCATTAGGATGATATTTTGAGGGTTACACTTTGTCTTGTGGGAAGAAGGGGCTAAAGGCCCAGGGGGTAAAAGTAGCTGGTAAAAGATAAAATCCATAGGAAATAAAACCTAGAGATGCTTTGCCCAGGGGATCCCCGAGAAGGCAATAAAAGGCCTCTCGATAAGAAACTGAAGGGACACCCTAAGAAAAATAATAAAAAAAGACCTAACCAAGAGGATGGGAGGTCTCATCACAAGCCATCCCATTATGTTCATAGGTATCCAACAGTATGACATTGCCATCATCTGGTCACCACGCTAGGGCAGTGACCTTTGGTTGCATGGCCAAGGGAAAGGGGGTCTCATCACGAGCCAGCCTTATCATCTCTGCGAAGATACCAGTGGGTAACACTATCAGCTCTGGTCACCAAGCCAAGGTAGTGTCCTCTGGTCAGACCTTGAAGTAAAAAAGAAAGAAAAGCAATAAAAGGAAAATAAAGGCAATAAAGGGCTTGGAAAAAAAATGCATCCATGATGGGTACAACTCACCTCCTACAAAGGCACCCATAGACAACACCTACCCTTGGTCTTACTATGAATAGACATCCCTAAAACCATATCACCTCATAAAACATGGTTTGAATAATCTTCTGAGGAAACTTTCCATCTCTTGTGGGTATTAGCCCAATAGGTTGTTCTGTCGGTTTCTTCAGCTTTGTATAGTAGATCTGTGTAATATCTTTGAGCTCTTTGATGATATGTTAGGGATTTCATGCATATGTTTGATAAATTTAATGATGAAATACGATTTTCATTTCTATGATCCCGAGGACTAATGAGCCCATGGAGGGCGTAGTCTTTGATGTGTAGGACCATACCCGGTGGATGGGTACCAGTGGACCAGTAAACATGGGGATATGATTAGTTCGGACCTCCATGGGGATGAAGAGCCCACCAGATGGTTGTTGGGATGGCAGAGCCTGGCCTAGGGGGATCACCCACTGCATATGAGATGATGGTTTTGATGGATAGGACGCCACCCAGGGCAGGCTGGACGTTTTTTGAAGGATGTGGCAGTGTACTAGGATCATTTGGCACGTGTGGCAGCTTGCAGAAGCCCTGGAAGGGCCAAAGTTTTTTCCTTTTGGATGTTGATCTTGCCCAAAAAGGGCCAACGTCTCCCTCAGAGGGGCCTGACGTCTCCCTTTTAGCTCATAATTTTGACATTGTAGTATTTAATGTGACAAATAATGTAATTATTGTTGGTCAACCTTGTCAGCTATTGTAATGACCTGTTTTTTGTAATTAAAGGCCATTTGAATGATATAAATAGAGGACATTGAGCCTCATTTTGAACATAACACAACTCACTCTCTTGTGAGAGGATTACTTTTAGTCTTTTGTCTTTGTATTTGGCTCTTGGAGTTGAGGCGCTACACTTGTGGAGAATCATATTTGGCATGTTCATGGTGTTTTTTATCATTGGAAGGTTTACAACTAAGGTTTGATTGGCTCTTCATTGATTTGTAAGTATGTTTTTCATGCAAAACTTCTTGATTGAATGGTTGTAGGTTAAATATCTTACTTTTATGGTTACATTGTTGCTATTTTGCTTAATCATTGAAACCCTAGGGAGAAAGCACACAAGTAGGTCCTTGCTTCATGTCCCCATGATAGAAAACTTGTTTAGCCATTTGATTAAGGAGAGCCTAGCCTAGCCGTTGCTACACTAGCTCCCCTTTTTCTGAGTTATTTTTGAAACATAAATTGAAGAAAGAAGACGTCCTAGGCCTAATTGATTTTACACCTAGGGTTTGACTCTTAGGGTTTGAAAAGCCTTGGCCCTACAACACTTTTCATCCCTAGATCTATGCTTTGAAGCTAGTCGTTTTTGCCAAAGAGTTTTAAGGAAAGATGGAGGAGCATGAGGCCTTGTTTAAGCAACACCGGAATGATCCTCCTCCCCTTAGGGTTTTGACTTCATGGCCCTGCCATTGCAGCACCATTAAGCCTAACTCTCCTGTCCTTAGATTTAGATTCTCCCGATTTTTTAGCCTTACTCCTTGACTCCATTTCCTCTAAGGCACTAGTCTAGAACTCCAACGTTGAGTCAATTGTGTCAAAACAATCTTTCAAACTTCCAAAGCTTGAAACCCTAACTAACCCTAGTGACTTACTAACCCTAATTTGCTGATGACGAATTGCCTCTTTTGAACTTTTGCTTGGTATTAAAATTGCGACTAGGTCATGTTATGATAGACATAGAAGTGTTGAATATTTTCACTGTCTTGTTTTACAAAACATCCACCTCTTTGCCTACCAAAACTAACCTAGAATAGGGCTGACATCACCCTTAGAAGGCTTGACGCAAAAACATTATATGTGAGCATATTTATGGTATTTAATGCATTTTGATAATTCAAGGATTGATATTGTACATTGAATGCTCTATCATTTTGTATTGAAGAAGTAATATTATAAGCCATAGCCTTTATTGCAATCATTGACTTCGTCAATAATTACATTTATTTATGCTCATGTGTATTTCATATTGATAGTCATTGACATTTGAAGCATTAACCACTATTTGCATGTATTAGTTTCATTGTTGCCTTGTCTCGCAAACAGGTGCTACTACTGTGGTTTAGCTTCTCTTTGACTATCTTTCTTGGCAGTAATATGTGAAGGGAAAACCAACTTTAACCTCTTGAGCCTTAATCCCTTGATCCTTTTCCTTTCAACACCCTAGGTTACCTAGGGATGTCTCCCTTGGGATTAGCCACCCTAAATAGAAAGAGCCCCCCATCGAGGTGACAGTGGGTGGGGAAGCTCCTGTTACGCCAGTTTGACCTTTACGTTTAAGCTACCTAACCTTGACTACAAACTGAGCGATAACATTTTGGCATCATTGCCGGGGATCACTGAGTCAATCTTCCTCAATGACAAACCTTTGGTAAGCCTTGCCTCAGAAATCCTTTCTTACAAGCTTACCCGATGACTCCACTACATTCTTTTCCCCCTATTCTTTGGTAGTTTCAAAGAAACTGTCTGGTGAGTCCACCGATGATGAAGCCAACAATGACTTCACAATGGGACCCAGGAAACTACAGACCTTTAGATATGAGTAAAATTCTAGGATAGCCCAGAAAAATGCCTCCTAGTTATGAGTTTTTCCTCCCTCGATTTGCTGGCATCAATGGAGAATGTCCCGAGTCTCACATGAGAAGATTTTGGGATTTCTTTCAATGCTTCTCTATCAACGACAAGGATGAATACTTGGTGATGAAACTCTTCTCTGCCTCCCTACATGGAGAGGCCAAAAGATGGTATGATAACCTTCCAGCTGCCAGCATCACTTCTATGGACCTTTTTGAAAAAAAATTCCTTACAAAGTGGACCATGAAAAAAGAAGATATACAATCATTGTTGAAAGAGTTTGAAGGAATAAAACAAACAGAGTCTGAGATTGTCAGAGCTTACTGTGCTAGGTTCCATAAGCTGCTTTACCATATTCCTCGAAGCCATCGTCCTGAAGACAAATACCTCGTCTACCTCTATACTAATGGACTTCAGGTACATTTGACCTTCCTTCTAAATAAGAAAAAGCCAAAAACATTTCCAGAAGCTCATGACATGGCCATTCAAATTGAAAAGAGTCTTCTCATGACCATGACCGATACCATGGACACTCCCAGCTTGATAAAACTAGTTTCCCTTGGAAACTTTGTCGAAGATTCACAAGAGAGAAGGGAACAAGTTTCCAACCAGCACGATGAGGATGAAATTGAGGAGTAGGAACCTAAGAAAGATGATGAAGTATCGATATGTGCCCCTCCCTTTGATGAGGCAATCCAAGAGCCCTTTTCTCCTGCACAACAAAAGGAAAATGAGGTTAGTTGTTTCTCTTCTATGGATTCCAATGACACCTTTTTCCATGATTCAGAGAGTGAGGAAGAAATGGAAGCCTTGGACGAAGTGGATGTTCCTTACTGTGAAATCAAAGACAAAGAAGCAATTCATGATGATGAAGTAATAACGCATGCTGAAAACACCAAAGCCATCGAAGCCCCTGCACAGGAAGAAACAGTAAGTTACCCTCCTCCCCTAGTTTTTGATGATGCTTTACCTTATGATGAAGAGGAGAACGAATTTTCAGATTTTCCAAACCATGCATCTTATGACACAGATAGTGACATTATTGATAACATCGATGAGTTCATACATGTTGGGAGACGTAGGTGGGATATAGTTGGTTATGATACAGATCCCATCTATGACATAAAGGGTCATCTTCAGACGTTTCCCTTGCAATTACCACAACAGATTACTTTTGACCAGTGGCAACAAGGAGATGAGGTTTTTACCATCCAAAGGACCAAGGATGACCCAGTACCTTATGATTTTCAGTCATACCTTGAGGACTTTGATAACTTTTCTTCTGAGAATTTGGATTCCTTTCATGAATATGATTACCAACCACTGTTGAGCTCAGATTTTAATACAAGTAAGGATATTGTTTGCCCAAAGAAGGTTTCTCATGACTGTTCAGCCCAACCACCTGTTGTTACTTTTCCATGCTTTTCCATTAAGTGTGTAGTTGGGAAATACCTTTTTCATGTTGAGTTTCCTCCTGGGAAAACCCTAGACTTCAAGGGTTGGTTGGGTAATGCTAGCTCCAATCAGTTTTTCAAATTTCCCTTGATAATTTGTCAGTCGTCTACTAAACCTTTGTCAATTCTTTCCTTGATTCTAGAGCGTGAGGATGTCCTAGGTAACCAATTTACAGGCCCTTTGAGTTGGTTTTCTGAACCTTGTATTTTTCATGACCCTTTCTCGGATAGGATTGAGTACTTTTCTCAGAGATAGACTTGGCAGGATTTTGTCCCTCCCACCCGCCTCCATGAGTTAGACTTTGAGATTCCTGATGATGTAATATATGTTCTAACTCATGACATTTTTGTGCTTGATTTGTCATTGTTTTGGTTTATTATGAAGCACAAAGGCAGGTATCGAGGAACGTTATTGGATTCGCTTCACTGGTTGTTTGACTATACCAACATACAGCCAACAGGTAAGTACAGGTAAGGGTTTCATTTTCTATCCCCATTTATGATTACCACATATATGCTTATATTATTTTGAGGGGTGGCAATACCACACCACCTTTTGCCGCTGATGCTTTCTTTTCAAGTGTGAGTAGGTCTACAGGTTTATGCCAGAGATTGCTAAGGTTCTCATGCGCTCTATGGTTAGCACATGTCCCCAAGTTGGAGCCAGATGTTATCCCCGATATCTAGGGATAACTAGGAAATCATGTCTCGGGGCCCACAGGTCTTAGACATGGAGTACCGAGAGCGGGATTCACTTGAGCATGGCCTTGGAGGGCCCATCTTTCTTCTTCTTCGCTAGATTTATCTTGGCAGCAGTAGCAGCTTCCATCACCACTGGCTTGGACTTGCATCAGAGGGGACTCTTTCTCCATGAGGTAATTGGTCCAAGGTATCATGGTATGTGTCATATTTGATCATTATAACCCTCTTATATATGCATTAGATTCCTTTCATTTCTGATGAATGCTTGGATCTTACACTAATCCACTTGACCATTGTTGGGGTGATTGATGGGGTGACTTAGCAAGTTGATATTCATGGGTTTTGGTTAGACACCAAGGGAGATTTGCAGAGCCATCGTCCGCTCCCACCATTTTATCATTTTACATCTTATACCCCGCTCATCTATCCCATTCCCCTAGTTCGGCCATTAGGATGATCTTTTGAGGGTTACACTTTGTCTTGTGGGAAGAAGGGGCTAAAGGCCCAGGGGGTAAAAGTAGTTGGTAAAAGATAAAATCCATAGGAAATAAAACCTAGAGATGCTTTGTTGAGGGGATCCTCGAGAAGGCAATAAAAGGCCTCTCAATAATAAACTGAAGGGACCTAAGAAAAATATTGGCAGACCCAGCCAAAGGATGGGAGATGCCATCCTGACCAACCCATTATGTTCATAAGGTATCGCGTGTGACATTGCCATCATCAGTCACCACCATGCTGGGCGTGGGCGCTTTAGGTTGCGGCCGAGAAAGGGTCTCATCGAGCCGACCTTATCATCGTGTGGTCACCATGCCAGGGCAGTGACCTTTGGTTGCATGGCCAAGGGAAAGGGGGTCTCATCACGAGCCAGCCTTATCATCTCTGTGAAGATACCAGTGGGTAACATTGTTAGCTCTGGTCACCAAGCCAAGGTAGTGTCCTCTGGTCAGACCTTGAAGTAAAAAAGAAAGAAAAGAAATAAAAGGAAAATAAAAGCAATAAAGGGCTTGGAAAAAAAATGCATCCATGATGGGTACAGCTCGCCTCCTACAAAGGCACCCATAGACAACACCTGCCCTTGGTCTTACTATTACTGGACATCCCTAAAACCATATCACCTCATAAAACACGGTTTGAATAATCTTTTGAGGAAACTTTCCATCTCTTGTGGGTATTATCCCAATAGGTTGTTCTGTCGGTTTCTTCAGCTTTGTATAGTAGATCTCTGTAATATCTTTGAGCTCTTTGATGATATGTTAGGGATTTCATGCATATGTTTGATAACTTTAATGATGAAATATGATTTGCATTGCTATGATCCCAAGGAATGATGAGCCCATTGAGGGCGTAGTCTTTGATGTGTAGGACCATACCCGACGGACAGGTACCAGTGGATCGGTACACATGGGGATATGATTAGTTCGAACCTGCATGGGGTTGAATAGGCCACCAGATGGTTGTTGAGATGGAAGAGGCAGGACAATGTTGTGATGAGCCCTTGCACGAAGAAGAACAAGGACGTCCTCACCCAGGATGCTTTGGCAGAGCCTGGCCTAGGGGGATCACCCACTACAGATGAGATGATGGTTTTGATGGATAGGACGCCACCCAGGTTAGGCTGGATGTTTTCTAAAGGATGTGGCAGTGTACTGGGATCATCTGGCACATGTGGCAGCTTGCAGAAGCCTTGGAAGGGCCAACGTTTTGCCTTTTGGATTCTGATCTTTCCCAAAAAGGGCCAACGTCTCCCTCAGAGGGTCCTGATGTCTCCCTTTTAGCTCATAATATTGACATTGTAGCATTTAATGTGACAAATAATGTAATTATTGTTGGTCATCCTTGTCGGCTGTTTTAATGACCTATTTTTTGTAATTAAAGGTCATTTGAATGATATAAATAGAGGACATTGAGCCTCATTTTGAACATAACACAACTCACTCTCTTGTGAGAGGATTACTTTTAGTCTTTTGTCTTTGTATTTGGCTCTTGGAGTTGAGGCGCTACACTTGTGGAGAATTATCTTTGGCATGTTCATGGTGTTTTTTATCATTGGAAGGTTTACAACTAGGGTTTGATTGGCTCTTCATTGATTTGTAAGTATATTTTTCATGAAAAAATTCTTGATTGAATGGTTGTAGGTTAAATATCTTACTTTTATGGTTACATTGTTGCTATTTTTCTTAATCATTGAAACCCTAGGGAGCAAGCACACAAGTAGTTCCTTGCTTCATGTCCCCATGATAGGAAACTTGTTTAGCCATTTGATTAAGGAGAGCCTATCCTAGTCGTTGCTACACTAGCTCCCCTTTTTCTGAGTTATTTTTGAAACATAAATTGAAGAAAGAAGATGTCCTAAGCCTACTTGATTTTACACCTAAGGTTTGACTCTTAGGGTTTGAAAAGCCTTGGCCCTACAACACTTTTCATCCCTAGATCTATTCTTTGAAGCTAGCCATTTTTGCCAAAGAGGTTTAAGGAAAGAGGGAGGAGCATGAGGCCTTGCTTAAGCAACACCAGAATGAGCCTCCTCCCCTTAGGGTTTTGACTTCATGGCACTGCCATTGCAGCACCATTAAGCCTAACTCTCCCGTCCTTAGATTTAGACTCTCCCGAGTTTTTAGCCTTACTCCTTGACTCCATTTACCCTAAGGCACTAGTCTAGAACTCCAATGTTGAGTCAATTGTGTCAAAACAATCTTTCAAACTTCCAAAGCTTGAAACCCTAACTAACCCTAGCGACTTACTAACCCTAATTTGTTGATGACGTCTTTCCTCTTTTGAACTTTTGCTTGGTATTAAAATTGCGGCTAGGTCATCTTATGATAGACATAGAAGTGTTGAATATTTTCACTGGATTGTTTTACAAAATGTCCACCTCTTTGCCTACCAAAACTAACCTAGAATAGGGCTGACGTCACCCTTAGAAGTCTTGATGCAACAACATTATATGTGAGAATATTTATGGTATTTAATGTGTTGTGATAATTCAAGGATTGATATTGTACATTGAATGCTCTATCATTTTGTATTGAAGAAGTAATATTATAAGCCATAGCCTTTATTGCAATCATTGACTTCGTCAATAATTACATTTATTTATGCTCATGTGTATTTCATATTGATAATCATTGACATTTGAAGCATTAACCACTATTTGCATGTATTAGTTTCATTGTTGCCTTGTCTCGCAAACATGTGCTACTACTGTGGTTTAGCTTCTCTTTGACTATCTTTCTGTTGGTAGCCAATTCAATTTTTTCAATTTCTCTAAAAGATGCCTACACCTATGTCTCTTGAATTTCAAATTTCTGTCGCATTTTGCAAACAGAAAACATTTTTATTTTCATGCGACATTTACAAATTGGTTTCGATTTAGTTTTCACGACTAAAAGCGTGAAAACTCCTCCATCGTTATTTGGACTGTCATCATCTTCTCATTGATATTCTGAAAGGCACTCACCTTTGGTTTGCTATAAAGTGGCTGGAGTGGTTTTCTTTCAAACTATGTCCATTTATATACTCTTACTTTGATTGCGCATTTTGATTAATAAGACTTTGAGCATATTAAGTTATGGGTTATATTTGATTTCATAAGGATCATGTTTGTTCTAGTTTTATGTGATGCGATCCTTATTTTCATAAACCTTTGACTTGTCGATTTTATAAAATCATTTGTCATAATTTTTTATAAAACTTTGATTATATATTATGTTATAAGCGCATAATCAATATATGAGTTTCGATTTCATGTTGAATGGCAAAGGTTTGGAGTTATGAAATCACGATCGGGTAAACTTTTGGTTTGATTTAATGGTCTAAACTTATGTGATGGCACGGTTGTATAAACATTTAAATTCGGTTTTTGATTTTATGATTTGGATCATTACTTGGTGTATTGTTTGTAAGTTATGCAATGGAACATTGATATAATATATGGTATGGCAAGTTAATACAATTATCCACCTCCCAAATTGTCGGGTTGGCTGATTCATATGGTTTAAATGATATTATGGTGGATGGAATAGCATTGTACTGTGCCATTATTATCCTTCATGGCGGTGGTAATCCCACCACCTTTGCACCCATACAATTAATCCATTCTCCTTTGAGCGTTGTAGTTGTTAACCGTAGCAATTTTCGACCCTGTGTATTGTATTTTTCAATTCAAACACTACTATGCACAAAAGCCATGGCTCCAGTCGTAAGGGCCGAACCCAATGGTTGCCAAGCATTGTTGATGTTCGATGGCACTTATAACGACCTGGAGAAGTTTGGATGGCTCCCGTTCATAAGAAAATTCGATGGCTATAACCCTAGCGTGGCTCAGCAATTTGCGTTAACCTTCGATGGCTACCGAGCTAAGGTTGGGGATGTGCAACTAGAAATTAATGAACAATTTCTTAGCTCGGCAACCAGTCTGCCTGCTATGGGACAGAAGTGGTCGAAAAATTGCAAGGTGGAAGATGTCCCGTGGAAATTGCTCTTCCAATCTCGAATGGTGAACTCCTGCGACAAAGGTTTGCCTACAAATATGTTAAAACAACGATGGCATGACCTGCTAATGATAACCAAGCAATTCATTACTTGCGAGGGTAGGTACGGGTTCGTTTTCTTGTATCACCTTCATCTATTGATGGTTTTTATAGGCTACGAGCTTAATATGCC
>SNQJ01S0033875.1:0-12708 GCA_010110895.2 Picea sitchensis
CAATGGTAGGAATAGATCCTTCTGATATAAATAGTCTTCCATCTGCATCTTCCATAACTGGTAGTTTTGGCCGTTAAATTTCTCGACCCTAAACTTTCCATCTTTTGACATTGCTCCCACTCGAACTAGGAACCCTCTTTTCCTGCAAGTTACCTTTCGCTCTGATACAAGTTGTTAGAAAAACAGGACCATGGAGCAATAAAATAAAACAAATGTGGAAACAAAACACAGAAGATACACAATACAATAGAGACACAGATTTACATGGTTCACCCAGTGTGGGCTACGTCCACCAGAAAAATTGCCAGGTCCTTCCTTTATTGTTATCTAGCATATGAAGGGATACAACCTACAACAAACCCGTTGTAACTTCCTCTTCTTTATCTCACAGACTCCTATCTCATAATACAATATTCACCATCAACAATAGCCACAATACATTTCCCTCATAAAAGAGGGTTGCCTTCTAGGGAAAAAAACCCTAACATAATCTCTATCGTTAGATCTGTGACCTTATAATGAATGGTCCAGATTTACAATGAAATTACAATATACATTTACAAGGTAATTTTTCCTTTGGGGGCTTCGCCCCCGAACCCTTGTTGGGGGGCTGCTTTCCCCCAAACCCCCCAACCGGGGGGATAGCCCCCCCAGACCCCGCAGAGGGGGTACCCCCTCTGCACTCCCCCGGGTGGAAGCGTGTAAATACTTCTGGGGTGTAAATATTTCAAGGGGTATAAACACGGCTGAAAGTAAAATACCTCTGAATCAGGAAGATAATCAAGCTCCACAACCAACAATAATTTCCTAGCACATGGAAATCTGTCGATGAGGGTTCGTTAAGGGTTTCTAGGTCGGTGACAGTATGTTTTAGGTATCTTTCCCTATCGATCCAGATCGTATTTGTGTGTCCCTTTAATGGAAGCCACGGGTGAGATAGTTTGTACTAAAGTATTTGTTTATCTTCTTGGACCAATCTCGACTCAGTAGCAATCCATAAGATTCTGGGATATCTACTAAAATGATGTCAATTACTTGAACAAATTTAGGGTGTGTCTCCATCCTGATCATTACATCTTTGATCTCTCCCATAACCTTCACCTAGGTTTTGTCTAGTTGTATCACATGTTTATCACTTTTGAGAGGGACTCTCTTTAATTTATTGCATATAGAAAATGGCATAACATTATAGGATGCTCTTGAGTCAACCAGATAGTTATGGAGGTTTTTGTTGAAGAATTCAAATGTTAAAAGGAACAAAGGGACAAAAGCCTTTCTCTTATTATCTTCAGAGCAAGCATTCACAGTTGGTTTATTTCTTATATCTGAGAGGGTTGGATTTTCTCCTTGGTCAGTGCTTGTTGTAGGATTTTCTACTGACTTCAATGCTTGTAACAGAAACTCCTTTTGCTAAAGGATTCTACACATGTCCATGACCGATATATTTTCCTTCAACTTTTTCAAATATTCTACTATGTTGTAGTCTATCTTGGGCGATTCTCATGTATGGATGTTTATAGGATTTCTTCGGGGGACAAAAGGTGATTTTGGGTGATCAGGAGTTGGTTTTCCTTCCGAAGTGTGGGTTGTAGTAAGGTCATTTGAGATAAGATAACCCCTACTTTGTGTTTGCACAGCCAATACCTCTATGGGTGGTTCTTGAACCTAAAATAGGTCATCGGAAGGCATTGGTAGGTTAGGGTCCCATATCAGCATGGTTGTTTCTTCTGGTGGATCAACTTCTTCCTGATCAATAATATTCATAGTTTAGACGCTTGATTGTTCGGTAAGGGAAATCTCATATAGAAATCGATTTCCCATCAAATTCATCGCATGCACCCATTGTGGGCGGTCTCTTTCAGAGTGTTTCTCTTGGTGATAGGTACAGAAAGAGTCAGATGCGACATTTCCCATGTCGATGTTTAAGTTAGTTGGGGAGGGTTCGATTGCTTTGAGATGTGGATTTCTTTTAAAAATGGGTTTATAGGGCCTCTGGCCTTGGTTTCTTTCCCTTGCACTTCTTTTCATATCTATGATTATGTTTGACAACTTCTTAACCATGCGTTGTAGATCTTCTATATCTCCACTTCCCTTTTCAGGACCTTGTTTTGTTTGATTCCCTAAAGGTCTGGTCAACATGAGTCCTCTCCTGGGAGGAGGTTGAAATTCCTTCTTAACTAATGAGACCTGGCCTTCTTTACATCCCTTCATTTGGAACTCTATTTTTTTGGATTCTTCAAAATTCTCAGCTAAGGTTGTTTTCGCATCCCTCTTCACAAACATGGAAATAGAAATTGGGAGAGCATTGGCATATACTTCGATTTGCAACTCCTGAGTGGGTTTATCTTCGGGTTGTAATTTGTTTAGGATAGTGGTGAACCGTTGATTAATGTATTTAACCTTCTCTTTTGAACTCATGGTGGCAGAAAACAACTCGGCCATCAAAGCTCCTGTAGTGGTTTATTTTGCAAATTTATCTAGAAAATCCTTTTGAAACTTCGTCCAACTAGTTATGGACCCTATAGGTAAGTTAAAATACCACATGGAGGTCGAATTCTCAAAATTATAGGTTCAAATCACCCATACGACGTCTTCATGTTGGAAATTCATCAGTCTAATAACTAGTATGATTTTTTAAATATGGTCTTCAGGAAATCCTGAGGTTTCGGGGTCAAATTTAGGGAGTAACTTTTTTGGATGTCAAGGAAGGTTATGTACTCATCTAGGGATGGCCAGAGCATATCTGGCCAACCAAGGTTGAATATTCTGAGGTGGGTTTCCCCTTTCTTCATTACAATCATTGTTATATTCCATGTCGTTTGATCCTAAAACTGAGCATTATTAGTTAAACCCTTCCTCGTCAAAAAAATCGTCGGGCTCGGAGCAGTTACTGGTTGGTGTTTCAAGGATTAGATTAAGAGGATGTTCGATTTTGGTGAGGGATAAATCTATCAAGTATTCTACTGTGTGAAAGAAAACATGGTCAAGGGTATCGACCACTGGCCTGCTTACTTGTTTTCTACGAGGAAGTAACGAAGCTAAGGGAAATGCTCCAATTTGTCAGGTGTAAGATCTTGTGATTCTTTTGAAATGGTTCAACTCCTCGTGAGGAAGACCATAAGGTATTTCAGAGAATATATGTTCTTCCTCTTTCTCAGATGAGTTAATCATTTCAAGAGTACTCAATGTGTGTGGGTTGTCTTGAGAATGACTAGCCATGCACATGGGTTGTTTTGAATCTACAGGTTGTGTGAAATATTGTATAAACAACATTGTCAGCCATTCATTCCTTGGACCATCCTTCTAGAGCCAATTCTGTTGAGGGGCCCTAAATCCCTTTAACTCAACAATAGGAACCAAACCCGCCACCGAGGCCTAATTAGACTCTGAAGAGTTTAATGGTGGAATGGTTCTCCAGATATTGCAATCCAGCCAATTAATCGATGGGCTTTACGTAGTGATTGACATGATGTCTTCTTGTGAAATCTCCTCCTTTAATTTGAATGTTCTCTTTTTTGTATTTTATCTTATAGGTGGGACCGATACAAGGTAAATGCTGGTATAAACGAACTGGGTAACAGAGGGAAATGCTTAACTATTGAATAAGGCTAAGATTGGGATAACCCTTGTGCTCAAGCATGCAGACAATGATTCTTGAACATGTGACAAGCCTAGTACTAATATGTTAACCTATTGGAGTTCCAACCATTGACTGAGATACAATTATCAGAAGAAAACATACATGTAATAAACGATGGTAAGAAAAATAGTTTCCTTAGCTCTAATCATTTATCACACATTAACATAATGGGTAACTTTTCATCATTAGAGACAAGAACTATAAAAATATTGAATCAGATAATTTGTCAACAGATTCATAGGGTCTTACTCGTTACAGCATCCATTCATGAGATAAAAATCAGAAATAATTCTTCTTCAGATCCAATCACACATGCTTTTGATGAAAAAATGAACATAAACTTGAATATGGTCCTAAACAGGACTTCTCAATTAAGGTAGCTCTGAAATAGTTCTTTACAAATCCAAAAATGAGGGTCTTTGCAAAAACCATCAACCCTTTCTAGCAGGTCGATCCTCTTATTTATAACATATTATTAACTAAAAATAACTATCCAAAGTGAAATCTAAGTAAACAAAACACTACCACGTGGCACTTTCATCTTTTAGTCTTCTAAGAGTCATCAAATGGTTTCACTTGATCGAATGACTCTTCTCATAATCTGACCATTTGATGAAGACATCCTCGCATGTGTTGGCATATGGGAATCTATGTTGGTCCATCGAAGCCAAAAGGATCTCCTTTATCTCCACTGCCCATGCCCGATACTTGACTATTTTAGCACTTAACTGTTGTATCATTGTATGAGCCTTGATCGGGTGCTCCATGAACTGATGTACTTGAACTAGCGCCATGTTCTCCACCTTTTCTATCTATGCATCCCATGATGAGTCTTGTTCAGCATGTATTTTGACTATGTCATACAAGTCAACAAATTCATCGGGTGTGTCGAAATCTGTGAGGGCGATGCCTCTCATCGCCCAATTGATCTTGGTCCAGGTCCTTTCGCACTCAACCCATTTCTCTTGGATTTCCTGAAGAGGTTCTTGGGCCATTTTCACCCAGTATTCGACCGACTTCTTTATGCGATCGATGTTGTTATGCCTTAGTACCCGAATGTCCTGCTCTTCGACGTTTCAGCCCTGTTGAACTATGTTGATGTACTCGATCCTTTCCACTACTTGGTGTGCTTTCTCATACCATATTTCCATATACTTTCATGTCACCAGCACCATGAGGGTTTCTTCTTGGAAATCGTCTATCCCTGCAATGAAACTGTGCCGCTCATTCGTGAATTTACTGTAGGCATCCTGGAATTCGCTCCTCAAAAACATTGTGGCCTATGTGGAGTCCTGATAATATTTCGTAAAATGGTGTAGATGCTCCAACTCCTTCAACACAGAGGACATATCCTCTTCATCCTTCCTCTCTCTATCTAGGGTGGCATCTATGATTTCCATCCCTGCGTTGATAAGCTCAGACGTCTTGGCATGCTCCGTGCTAATTAGTTTTTTCTATGTGGTGATGAGGATGGAGTTGTCTAGAGTAAGCCTCCTCTTCTTGGTGGTTCTCTTTATGATGGATTTCCTCTTTCGATCATAGGAAATGGCTTGTATATCAATGACCTCATCCACGGGTTTGGGGATTTGTTGTTCTCCCTAGGTAAGCGTGTTTCCCAGGCTCTCGATGGTGTATATTTGTTCAAGACTGGGTTCTTGAACCTCGTCTGTGTGTTCCAAAAGTTCAGCGTCTGGTTGTTTCTCACCGGGAGGTAAAAGTACTAGCTAAAATTGATGCATCAGGGGCAGGCTCGGTACTTAATTGATAATTGGTTGTGTAGATGTCGATTTCTTACTGTGGAATTTCTTCTTCTTGTTCGCCCGACCCTAGCTTGTCCTTCGGGCTGTCCATTTGGGCCTCTGGTGAATCAAGTAGCTCAGTGTCTAAGATGATTTCTACCTTCTGGTCCTTTGTGGATGGATTTGAAATCGAGCATCATGGGTTGGGGAAGATGCTTTCACGGGTTCCTTTTCCTATGTAATCTGTATCGCGGTCACCATGGAAACCTTCAAACTCTCCTCATCATCATAGATCGTTATTAAGTCGTGTAAGGGGTTTGGTGCACCTTTTCTCCCTGATGTCCTCACTATCTTAGGCTGAGATGAAACGTCTCCTAGTGATCGGGCCCGTGGCGTTGAAACTTTAGGGTTATCTAACCCGATGATCTCTTCAATTTGTATTGGCTCTGGATCACTTGGACCTACCCGGATTTCGATTGGGTTTTCGGTAGGGACCCTTGTCAATTCTACGAGATCTCATTCATTCTGTAGCTTATCAATTATTGTTTGTGCCTATGCCTTCTATGTCATAGAAAATACATGTTGATTAAGGTTGGTTGTCATTGATGTCAACCCTTGAAGAAAGCCCCATAGCACAAAGGTTGGGTAATGGACCCAATATTGTTTGATGTAAATATGAATCGTTATTGTCTTGTCATGGTTGATAATAAGTATAAATGGATGAACTCCAAAGTGGTCCCCTTATGGTGAAAGACCTCATGGGAAGACGATTTGCGGATTGAGTTATCCTAGAAGTATGGTTAGAGAACCCATGCTTATTTGTGGAATAATGAGATTAAGGTCATTGAATTTGTCATTGAAACTATCCTAGATGGATAGTGCTTGTCATGCCATTTTTGGTGGTATGTGGAACGTCACATAACTCCTCACGGTTAGAGATTTATGGTCGTGAAAAGTTGGAGAACCCAGGTTTGGGTAATGGACCCAAGTTTGTTTGATGGATAATGGTATGAGTTTTGATATATTTGCAAGTAATAATATTCTATATGGATGGTACATGTCATTCCATTTCTGGTGGTATGTGAGACGTCACATAACTCCTCACGGTTTGAGAGTTATGGCCTTACAAAGTTGGAGGACCCTCTTATGTCATCTAGAAGCCCCAAAAGGACAAAGTAGTCAAAGTGGTTTAAGAGATTTTATAAGGTAAATAATAAAGTGAATTTATGAGTGTACTATAATTCAAAGTGAATACAAAATAAATTATTTAAATAATAAATTTAATGGAGAAATTAGAAGTGGGTTAACCCTAAAATAAGGAAAGTGGGCAAAGCGACCTAGAAGATGTTTTTAAGGAAGCTACTTGGAGAGTATTTTAGATACACTTGAGCATATTGAATACCTATAGGTTTCTAAAGTAACCAAAGGATATATAAGCCGAATTTATGAGGGAAGATGAAGAAAAGAAGGTCGGAATTCAAGGAAGGATAAACTCTTTTGATGATGTTTTCTAAGGTATGTTATTTACAGGTCATCTCACCATTTTCGCAATAAATATTTTTCTAGAATGATTCCGACCGTGAAATTGCTATGCCATTGAGGAAACATATTCAAGTATCTTTGATAATAAATTCATCTTTTGGTTCGTTGTATTTTTGGAGTTACACTCCGTAGAAAATAGGGTTTGTGGCTAGTCTTGAAACTAGTCAAAAATAGGTGTTTCGGGTAAAAACGTCATAACGTATTCATAACATATCCAAATTCAGTAAGAACAAATGTGTTGTTTATCATACAGTCTGTAATAGGTTTTTTAGAAATTTCAAATCGATTCAACAAATATTTTGTGCGGGGCACGCTCTACAAGGTCTCTCTCTAGAATAATCCAGAATTCAACAAGGTATGCCATTTTTTCTATAACTACTTTTCTGAGGGGTTCCAAGAAGTGACACCTGGAGGAATTTCATAAAAAAACTAAAGAACATTGTGTATCATTTTCAGATCTTTATTCATTACAGGTACAAAGTTATGATTATTTCAAGTTAGGGTTGTTGACTAATCCAAAACTAGTCATGTGAGACTAAAGAAAAGTTTGATGTAAATGTTAGTCTCTTGTTGTTTAAAGTTAAGGAAGGTTTGAAGGTATGTGATCATATACACCAGGTCTATTACAGAGTTATCAATCATATTTGGAAGTGAAATTGATGAGGGATTTTGGTTGAGGTACAAGTTAGGTACATGGTTGAGACAAGTAGTTGATGAGTTGGCACATACATGAGGTGTATAGTTGATGATGTTGGTACATATTGATGAGTCATAGTTGATGATTAGTTGACACATTATTGGTACATACTTGGTACATTATTGGTTGCACTTGTTTATGGTACAGGTTGATTACAGATTGTTTGGTACAGGTTGGTGCATGGTTGATGCACTTGTTTATGGTACAAGTTGATTACAGGTTGAGTTATAGGTTGATGCATGGTTCAAGTTTATTGGTATAGGTTTACAACAGTATATCTCACAGTGATAGTGTGACAATGGTTCCATCATTCTACTTCTACTTCATGGCGGTTGGACGGGGCAAGGACAGGTGGTTGTAGCCACCTTCCGGTTGTAGCCGAAGAACATTAGGGGTTGTAGCCATAGAATTGGGGAGTTGGATCTTTCCTCAAGTTGTAGCCTGAGAAACTAGGGGGTTGGAGCCTCCTTCCAGTTGCAGCTGGAAAACAAAGGAAGTTGGTTCTTCCAATGAATGTAATTATTCAAGACATATAAGAAAAATCATTATGTCGTTTTCTCCCAATTTGGGTTTTCACGTAAAACACTGGTGTATTGTGTATGTGTGTGATTGTTCATTTCTTATTGCTCATTATTGGATAATAATTCTACATTGATATAACACTTGTATTATTTGAAGAAAAAGGATTATAATTACGTTATTATTGATTTACCCCCCCTCTCAGTAATCCAACAATTGGAATCAGAGTAGGTTCCTTTAGAAATCAGTGTAACCACTGAAAGGTAGATCATGGAGAGTACCAACTTGTATAAAAATGGAATACCACATTTTGATAGACATAATTATTTTTGGGCCCAAGATATGATCATTTTCATGACGATTATTATACATTTTTTCCACATGTACATATGCGTTTTACATCTTTTAAAGGATCTTTTTGAATAATTTTATAATAAAATGGTATAATCGGCATAAGGTACGTGTAATTCATGTTTAATGATTAAATCAAGTGTAATTCATCATGTTATATGATTTCCAACAGTTAATTCATGTTTTCTTGCTATTACAAGGCAAAATGCACCATGTTTCTAGTTCTGTCACTTGATCTGGCACTCGTTCCTGCACCCAGTATTGCACAAAAATGCAAGGCAAGTTGGCAGTTATGGCATTGGCGGCTAGTGATAGAAAAATCGGGCACATGGGTTTTCTTCATGATCGCCCCCTCCAGCTACTAAGCTCCTGAAAACTTGAATTCAGTTGTCCAAAGAAGGTGATTATTGGCCTGCTCCATTTTGTCAGTTAGGGCATCATTTATTGTAATTTGTCGAAATTAGAAGTGGTTCGACCCTCCTGAGGTCGGCCACTTGGGTTGTAAGCTTATAAATACTGATAGGATGCTCAATAGATTGTTAACCAAGTAGAAGAGCCAGTGTATTAGAGACAAATTTGTTTTTTCTCCATTTTGATATTTTACATTGCCAAAATTGTGTCAAAACTGTGTTTTCAAGCTTTAGTGGTGGATTCACCTTGTTAAGCTCGTGGTGTTCTTTTAGAGAGTGACCACGAATTTCTGGGGGGGCCACCAACAGTCTGGTAACTCTCTGTGTGTTATTTATGTATTTCATCATTTAAATTATTCTTTTATTTTTTGTACATGCATGTTTTATTGTGCTAATTAGCTTGTTGTAATTTAATTGTTTTATTGCTCTTTTGTAGGTTAGTGTGATGGATTATGTTAGCATGAATTAGTTTCATAGATTAGGAATGGATCTGCATATCCCTAGACTAACCCTGTGTGCAAGTTAGAAGTTAGATTATGCTTTCTTTCATAATTTTATAAGTAAGCTTAAAACAGAACTTTTAATTAGAATAAAATAGAATCTTATCTGGGTTTTCTTTGACAGGGATTTTGATGGATGGACAGGTTTCATTTCAATTTTTAGTTATAGTTGTTTCTTACTTCAGTTTTAGATAGATTTCAGTTTCTTAGTTGTTGGTTGATGTAATTGTCAATTTACTTTTTAATATCATAGTTTAAATTTCTGTTTTTAATTCATTTCCTTATTATACTTTGAATAATTAAAGTAGACATAGCATAGTTTCCCTTTACGCAATTTATTTTCATAGATTAAAGTGAAATTAAATTCCTTAGTTAACTAATGATGATCTCGTTATGTTGTTGACGGTTTGCACATGAATATGCAAGGTATTTAACATTATTTCTGTTATGACTAAGTTTTCATTGGATTGTTTAATCCATACCTTTCATTTTTCCATTGAGATTAGTGTCGAGTTTATACCATTGGAATTGTCCTTTGTTGTCAAGTGTCATTGAGATATGATCTATCACCACCGAAGGCATTCACACAACCACCAGCATTATATTTGAGTGTCATAAGATTAAAGCTAGTTTCTTGCTTTTGTAGATTAGAAGAGATAGTTTATTGTTTTTGTACATTAAGGTAAAGCATTTAGTTGTTAGTTCTCCTTGCTTTCAATAGAATAGAATTCCTTTCATGCATTGCATTGAGCATTTAGATCTCCTTTCACGCATTAGAAATAGTTTTGCATTAGGCATTTGGGCCACTTGCCTCTTAGGCTAGATAGTTGTTCAATGAGAAGTCTTTGCTTACTTGTCCATTTGCTTTAGTAGGATAGATAGTCATCTTTGCTTACTTGTCTTTTGCTTTAATAGATTAGTTAGGTGTCCTTGCTTACTTGTCTATTTGCTTTAATAGGTTAGATAGGTGCTTTTTCTTACTTTCTTATTTAATTTCTTTCATAGGGTAGTTGCTCATTGAATGTAGGTTGGCAAGTTGAAATAATTTGTTTTTGTCATTTGCTTATTGATATGCTTACATAGTTACTTATTGCTTATTGTTGAACTAGTTTTCTTTACATAGGGTTTTTACTTTCTTTCTTAGGAACTATCCATCGATCCTTGGCAAAAAGATACTTAGGTTACCTAGTTTCCAATTGCTTAGTAGGGTTTACTTATTCGATAGTTTTTCTTAAATAGATCAACCTTAGAAAGCTACCTTCATTAGTTAGACCATACTCCTACCAGCCTTCTACCTTTGGCATATATTTTTCTACAACTTTAAGTTTACTTACCCTAGGTTGACAATTTAAATTGAGGGTATTTTAGTGTCTTTTTTAGTACATATAAATCACCTAACATTTTGGCGTTGTTGCCGGGGAGTTGTCTCAAGGTAACAAGTAGTTAGGAAATAGATCATCCTTAGACCTTAGCATTAGCTTGGTGGCAGGGGAACTTTAAGACGAGAGGTAAGAACCTACGCATCTGCTATAGCAGGTTCCCCCAAACCCAATGGTAGTTTTTCTTTTTTATTTAGTTTTCTTTCATGAATAGACCTAGAAACCAAATGGTAGATTTTTCTTTTGTTTTTGCTTTCTTTCATGAATAGGCCTAGAGACCCACAAGGTAGATACATTAAATCTAAATTAGACCTTTCAAACAAGGTTCCTTCCAATCTCTTTGGGGGAAGGAACATTCCACTTATAAACTCCGTAGTGATTAAATCTAAATCAGACCTTTCAAACAAGGTTCCTTCCAATTTCTTTGGGGGGAGGAGTGTTCCTCTTATAAAATCCACAGACTGATACTGGAAAAAAAAAGCTAGCTCAACTCAAAAAGCTAAAATAGTCTCTGAAGAGACTAACACAGGGACCACTATAGAACAAGAAATTGAAGCATCAGTAATAGTGGGACAAGAGGCAAGACCACTCGAGCCTTCCACAGAACCAAAACAATACAACCTTTGTTTTCTTACCACCATCAAGAGATCCTAACTTTGTGGACATCATATTTGTGCAAAACAAGTTTTATCAAATGACAAGATGAATTCAGAAGAAACCATTAGCCTAAGGGAACTTTCTCAAATCCTAGCAGCAACCAGGATTTCATCTTTTCAAGAAGAACATATTTTGTCAGAAGCCAAGAATTTGTCTACCTCTCTGGAAATATTAGAAGATTCAAGGTCCTATGAGCTACAAAATGATTTTCCTTGCCAAAATGCGAAGGAAGATGAAAAAGTATGGACTACATCCAATGGAGATAAATCATTAAGACCTAAGATTGAGGAGTTCTCAACATCCATCTCAGCAGATCCTTCATGTACTTCAGAAATCAATCATCGAGAAGAAGAGCAAGTGCATAGCATGATGAAGGAGAGCATAGAAATTATTGTTGATGAACATCAAGATTACATTGAAATTTGGTTGCAAGAGGTCATCAAGCCACAATACTATTCTCTTCTTCAACACCTTCTGATGCCAAAACAAGTAGGTTGGTTGGTTCTTCATATCCAGGTAATCACTGCAGTAAATTTTTCATAGATGGATATGAGTGTGTTTCTTATATTGCTCCGCACATGGTTACATTGGAAGAGTTCTTACACTTGAATAAATATTTTCCCTTTTTTTTTAGGTAGGGTAGGATAGTAAATAAAAGTTGCATGTTGTTAGTTTAGCTTAGAGTCTAATGCAACCTCATTTTACATTTTATTTTAATAAACGAACTATGAGATACATGTTCCAGTGAATTGATCTCATTGATCTTATTAGTTTTTGATATTTTAGAGTATGTTTTTTTCTAGAGACTTCTATAGGTATTTATTTCACCAGGAGTAGACAGTTCAAGGAAATATAAAAGAAGGATTTTTCTTCAAAACATTGTTACACTTGAACCATGTTGTCTGCTAAGCATCAAATGAATAATGAGTTGTTGTAATTAGCCATGTTTTTGCAAAGAGTTTCATCTTCTTGTTCTTAAGGCATTCCAAAGAAGTTTCTCTTGAAACTCTTCACCACTGTATAAGGAAGTGACACCTTAACCATCAAGCTTAGAGGTCTCTCGTACAGTTTTTCCAAGAAACCTGAGTAAGTGAGTCAAGTGTCTTTATCAAAGAGTAACAAGGAGGTGTAATTAGCGGTTAGTCATGGAAACATCACAATAACTTACAAAAGAAGAAAGTGAGTTGAGCCTAGAGATACCTTTATGTTCTTTCTCAATGGTACCATCCACTACACACTAAATAGCTTGATTATATCATATCTTTAGATAGGCC
>SNQJ01S0033875.1:21346-33432 GCA_010110895.2 Picea sitchensis
GGAGTAATGAGATGAAGGTCAGTGAATTTTTCATTGAAACTATCCTAGATGGATAATGCTTTTCATGCCATTTCCGATGGTATGTGGAACGTCACATAACTCCTCACGGTTAGAGGTTTATGGCCATGAGAAGTTGGAGAACCCAGGTTTGGGTAATGGAACCAAGTTTGTTTGATGGATAATGGTATGAGTTTTGATATATTTTCAGGTAATACTATTCTATATGGATGTTACATGTCATTCCATTTCCGGTGTTATGTGCAACATCACATAACTCCTCACGGTTTGAGAGTTATGGCTTTACGAAGTTGGAGGACCCTCTTATGTCATCTAGAAGCCCCAAAAGGTAAAAGTAGTCAAAGTGGTTTAAGAGATTTTATAAGGTAAATAATAAAGTGAATTGATGATTGTACTATAATTCAAATCGAATACCAAATAAATTATTTAAATAATAAATTTAATGGAGAAATTAAAAGTGGGTTAACCCTAAAATAAGGAAAGTGTGCAAAGTGACCTAGAAGATGTTTTTAAGGAAGCTACTTGGAGAGTATAAATAAGAGGAAAGCCTCTCTCATTTTAGACACACTTGAGCATATTGAATACCTATAGGTTTCTGAGGTAACCAAAGGATATCTAAGCCAAATTTCTGAGGGAAGGTGAAGAAAAGAAGGTCGGAATTCAAGGAAGGATAAATTATTTTGATGATTCTTTCTAAGGTATGTTATTTACAGGTCATCTCACCATTTTCTCAATAAAAAATTTATATAATGATTCAGACCGTGAAATTTCTATTCCATTGAGGAAACATATCCAAGTATCTGTGGTAAAAAATTCAACTTGTGGGTCATTGTATTTTTGGATTTACACTCCATGGAAAATAGGGTTTGTGGCTAGTCCTTAAACTAGTCAAAAACAGGTGTTTTAGGTAAAAACGTCATAAGTTATTCATAACATATAAAAATTCAGTAATACCAAATGTGTTGGTTATAGTACAATCTGTATTATTATAGATTCAACAAATATTTTGTGCGGGGCACACTCTACAATGTCGCTCTCTAGAATAAGCCAGAATTCAACAAGGTATGCCATTTTTGCTATAACTACTTTTCTGAGAAGTTACAAGTAGTGACACCTAGAGGAATTGCATAAAACACATTGAAGAACATTATATATCAGTTTCAAATATTTATTCATTACAGGTACAAAGTTATGATTATTTCAAGTTAGGGTTGTTGACTAATCCAAAACTATTCATGTGAGACTAAAGTAAAGTTTGATGTAAATGATAGTCTCTTGTTGTTTAAATTTAAGGAAGGTTTGCAGGTATGTGATCATATACACCTGGTCTATTATAGGGTTATAAATCATATTTGAATGATGAAATTGATGAGGGATTTTGGTTGAGGTACAATTTGGGTACATGGTTGAGACAAGTAGTTGATGAGTTGGAACTTACATGAGGTGTATAGTTGATGATGTTGGTACATATTGATGAGTCATAGTTTATGAGTAGTTGACACATGATTGGTACATACTTGGTACATGGTTGGTTGCACTTGTTTATGGTGCAGGTTGATTACAGATTGTTTGGTACAGGTTGGTGCATGGTTGATGCACTTGTTTATCGTATAGGTTGGTGTATTTTTTATGCACTTGTTTATGGTACAGGTTGATTAAAGGTTGAGGTACAGGTTGATGCATGGTCGATGCATGGTTCAGTTTTATTGGTATAGGTTTACAGTGGTATATCTCACAGTGATAGTGTGGCAGTGGTTCCATCATTCTACTTCTACTTCAGGGCGGTTGGATGGGGCAAGGACAGGTGGTTGTAGCCACCTTCCGGTTGTAGTCAAAGAACATAGGGGGTTGTAGCTAGAGAATTGGGGAGTTGGAGCTTCCCTCAGGTTGTAGCCGAAGAAACTAGGGGGTTGGAGCCTCCTTCCAGTTGCAGCTAGAAAACAAAGGAAGTTGGTGCTTCTAATGAATGTAATTCTTCAAGACATATAAGAAAAATCATTCTGTGGTTTTCTCCCAATTTGGGTTTCCACGTAAAACACTGGTGTACTATGTATGTGTGTGATTGTTCATTTCTTATTGCTCATTATTAGATAATAATTCTACATTGATATAACACTTGGATTATTTGAAGAAAAAGGATTATAATTACGCAATTACTTATTCACCCCCTCTCAGTAATCCAACAATACCCTTCCCTGTGCCTCCGGTGTCACAAACAATCCCCTATGTTGCACCTTCATTGCCTCTACTGCTCTAATTTCTTCCCTGGATGTGAGGGCCTCTTGAGCCGACTACTCTATTTTTTTCGCTTGTTCATCCATGCTCATGGCCTTGAACCTGGTCATTTTTGGGTCGGCCATTATTTGCACCACCTCGTCCCAATCCTAGTCATTCTCTGTGAATACTTCGTCTTCAAACTTATCGTGAGCATACGGCTAGTGGGATGACACTTATGAAGCATCTTGCATGACCAAACCCTTTGGATCATTCTTGCGAAATCGACATGTCAAGAATCTCAATTCGAATTGGCTCAGCCCTTCTTGTTTGGATTGAGCGGTATGCTTTACCAAATAGAACCCTACATGGAAATCGTAGGGTAAGAAAGCTCGTTTCTTGTCTTTGAATAGGGTGGGATTGTATCCTTGCAAGATGGTTTGTTATCATATTTATCCTACAACGAGTTGATCTGGGACATGAGATGGAAGGATATGTGGTGCTCTGGTGGCCCCGAACACCCTGATGTAGGTGGCGCACTCGTCCAAATACCAATGGCCTACCTTGGATATAATTTTCTTAGCTTCCACCGATAGCCTTGGGAATTCGTTCTTAAAAATAATGAAATAAATTTGGGCGATGAATTCATCGTAGATAAGGGAGTAAGATTTATTATACATGTTTTCCCATAGCACATTGAAGTAGACGTGGACCGGGAGCTCTGCAACATGTCAGCTTAGATTCATGTCGACGAAGACGTTCCTAGCGCACATGACATCGAGCAGGTATGAAGCCATGTAAAAGGTTTGTGCTTCCCCTTCCTTCGGCGTCTGAGTCTGCTGCACACAGATTCGTAGTTTCTTGGAGATTATTACTCCCTAGTTGAAGATGCAACCGATGATCGTAACTTTTTATGCCAAAGGCATCCATGCCTCCAAAAATTGGGAGCAATATTTCTCTTCGTATAACTAGTAGATGAGAGCCATCAAATAGACGTATGGCTCCCTCAAGTTAACTATCTTGTATTGGCCAGTTCTTAGGTTGTTAAACTTCTTGTCCTCCCTTCACCATGAGGCCATCACCTAGCTAGTGTCGTGGTGTTTGTAGAACTTCACCATGAATTATGTGTTTAGCCACTCCTCTGGGTCTCTTAGTTTGTAATATTTATGAACTTCTACTGGGAGGAAAACTCTTACACACCCACCATTTTCATCTTTGATTAAACATTTATATGTGTCTGTGTGGTTGATGAGCCACTTCAAGACCTCTATGTAGGGGGAAATGGGGTTTTTCTTGCCACCATGTGAATGTATGACCATCGGATGTTTGGGAACACCTGGTCGTCAAGTGCCCTTACGTCTGGATCATTGTGTGGGACATATTCTAGGTATTCTTCTCAGCATATCATGTTAAAGATATCCTCCCACTGTGGGAGCACCATCTTGGATCCGGTGATTTCCTCTGTATCGCCAAAGTTCGAAGGTTGGATGAAAACTTTCTTCATTGTTGTCTTGATGTCAGGCTCTGGCCTAGGGATGTACTCCAATTTCCATGTTGTTCCTGGAGAAGAACCTTCACCTATCTCTGGTTCATTTAGATTTGGTGCTCCCTGCAAGCATCTGGTGGTTCACTTTCTCGGCAGAATTGTTCCTGCAACTTAAGAAAAATTTCAGAGACCATGTAAAAAATGGAAAAACACATATAATCATAGCCAGTGAATTTACAGACTCATATACATACCTCTGAATCTTGTTAAAACCTAGTTATCTCGATAATAATGGGGTCGATATAGCATTTGAGTTGATTGTCTAGCTCCTTCGGACGCTCTGGAATTCTCTTGTCAACAGAATGAATTTGGTCACAACTGTTCAAGAAATTTTAAACAGCAAAGATCTTACCGTGTTGCATCAACCATTCAATTCAAGTTATGAGTGAATATTCAATAAATGTGTCGTCGGATTTCTAGAACTTAAATTCATTGTGGGTTGATGGTGGAGGCACGGGTGGTGATGTGGTCTATCGGTGATTTTTAAAAGTTGTTTTGATTGTTGCACGAGGTAGCAACTAATGCAAATCAAGTATTAATTAGCTCCTTAAATTCTCAAAATCTGATCGTATCTAATGCTAAAACATCTCGTCGTGTCACTCTTTCAGTGGGTGGATCGGGGATCGGGGTTGTGCTACGAACGTTTTCATTGATATCCTCCTACAAAATATCTGATGTTGATCGATCTCACTGTACAATGCTGACGTGGAAAAGTTGACTCGGAGTTGTGACTCGGACCTAGGGAATGAAGAATGACTTGGGATAGAACTAGACCGTACGACCCTCTTACCTGGTAAAGACACGTGGCGTTAGAGAGCAGTGATTTAAGTCACTTGTAGTAATTGGAGTTGGGAATTTCCTTAATTTATTCATTCTAAAATGAACCTTAGATTGTCGATGTCGAAAAGTGTCCAAGATCGATGGTCAGCGAAAAACCTATCAAAGCACTTTCGGATCGGCTCCCTTGAAAAAGTCTTGATGCCAAAAACACATCGGGGATCGACAATTGGGGATAAATTTTATTGTGGTCAAATTGTTTGTTGTGATCCTTATGGGTTTTCCCCGACTCTGATAAAGTGTGTCGGGCATCGGCTATCAGCGATATGTTTTTGTTATCCATTAACGTCTATCCTCCCTGTCCTTTACCGATGCCAAAGGGGAATCAGCTATCAATGATATACTTTTGTGAAAAACTTAACGCAAACCAAAACTTCCTTCTATCAATGCCGATAGATATCGACGCTCCGCGACTGTGGTTTTTCGAGTGGTTCATTTTTCTTCTTTGAATTCCTTCTGATGTCGAACCTGAGCGTGTTGGGTGAAGTGTTTCACTGTCGATTCTTTATGCAGGTGTTAATGTATTTTTAGTCATGGGGTTTCATAAGTTCAAGCAAACCTGAATAGGTGATGAGAGTCATGAAAATAAGCAAAGACAAAACTAAAATGAAATCGAATCATACAGTGCAGAGGATCAAGTGGTACCCAAAAAAGTAAAAATTTGATAAAGGATTTTTAGGGTGTGTTGAGTACTCAACAGATCCCACTCAATATGCTTCTCAATGAGTTCTTCGATATCCCAAAACTTCCAGTATTCCTAATTCTATGGTAGAAATCCATCCACTAACAAATCCAACGATCGGGCTTGGTCCTCGACTAACTCACAGGCTAACGGGGAATTCAACGTTTGACCTTTTGAATTGAATTCTCAACCTATCCTCTTCCCTCTGGATACAATCTCATACGACCACGAGCTATGACCAGATGCCAAGACAACAGGTGCCTATGTTGGTGCTTCGGAGCTTTAGGATCTAGACGTTTTCAACCTATGACACCATAAATATTCTGAATTGTCAAATCGACAGATTTTGGGTATGCTTACGAAAATCAACATTCCCCATTTCCTTTCAAAATCAACGGACCACGCTTACTTCGGGACTCTATGCTTTGGAAAATTCCAAATTACTCATGAACACAAACCTCCAAAGGGAAATTCTTCGGGAGTGTCATATCTTCAGACACTTGTCCTCTGAGATCGACGGCTCATGTGAAATCCAACCTTCAGGCCTTTGGGATTTATTGTTCCACTTTTCTCCAAAGGGGATATCCTCTGAAGTAGAATATCACCCTCCATGCATCTCCAAATTATGGATGATTGGGATTCTCTCCATTACTCTGAACTTCAGGGATTTTCTAAGCACCAAGCTTCAAGTCCTCTGGAGTGACTCTCCTTCGGAGTACAGGATATGATGCCAAGTATCTCCTAGCATCAATGGATAGGATGGAATGTTGGAGTTCCAGTCGCCTCACCAACCATGTTGGCTAGGTGGGCACGTATCGGGGGTTGAAACATAGATGGGTCAGGGGCAACACGTGTCCTCATCTGGGATGACACATGTCACGTTCCAAAGGGTCTATAGAGTATGTGATACGCATGAATCTAGGTAACACGTGGCACTTCAAACTGAGGTCCACATGTCCCTGGGTGACATCACTATGCCATGTCACCCCGAACTAACAACCTTCCAACATCACTTAGATCTCACGGTCGAGATCCGTCCACTTAGATCCATAGATCTATGGATCTTGTTATTTCAGGAGTTCGACCTTCATAGGTTTTGAGGGTGCAGGCTCCATTTTTCTCCCAAGGTTGGTCAGTGTCGGGCTTACCATAGCCTAGATCTGAAATTTAGGAAGGAACCCAAGGGTTTCATAGATCAACGGTCTTGGTCACCTCATGGCTCCAGCCTTCAGAGGTTTTGGCTTCACTGTCGGCCCACTTTCCGAGGTGGGACTCTACCGAAGTACCATGTGTGAAACCTTCCACTAGACGATCGGATGGTCGAGAAGGGGCCCCAAAGAAATCCCTAGATAAATGACTCACAACACTCTATGACTCTGGAATTTGGGTATTTTTTACAGTTAGGAAGTTTGATATCCCAAGGCTTCGAGCTCTCGAAGCTCCGAAGCCACCAAGAGCTAGATCCTCTCAGACTTAGCACAGGGTTCCTAGACCCTGTTCATATGGACTCTTTGATGAATCTCGGGCTATAAAATCTACTCTTAGCCAAGTTTTGGTTAAGGTCATTGGCGTGAGCCTAAGGTCTCTTAGGATACTGGTTTGAAGGAAGTGCCTTCTTAACTCGTAGAACTTTAAGTTATGAAACAGAGCGGGGTAAGATTGTGGGATTATAGAGATGGTAGCAGTGCCAAGAGGCTTGCTCCAACTTTGGAACTGTGAGGTAAATCCCTGGGGAAAACACCTTCGAGGGTTAAACTTGAGCATATGGGAAAATCAAGCAGAAGCATAAGTTCTCAAGGAAACGAACATATACACATAATTCAACCATTTCAATATAGAAACCCGTTATAGATATATAAATAGATGCATGCAACCATTAATTACCAATTCAATGCATAGAGTATGAAAACATTTATCAGAACCAAATATCGTGAAGTGACTATATAAAGGGGTGCTCATTTCCACCCAACCATAGTCTCAGTCACTCCTAATGGATTTACCACTAGCCACCCTCGAGATATACCACAATGCTCTGAGATATAATCCTTTCTTCTAACTCAATGACAGTAGGGACGGAGGTTACTCTCCCCTCCCGCGGGATCTTGGCAATGGTTTTCACAATACCAAGCAAGGAGGACTACCTAAGTACTTCCTCGGTCACTCAGCAACCTCATTTATCATCTTGTATCATCACTCTGCTAGCCATTTCCTGGGACCAAAACATGCTCATATCTTAGTTATTTCTTGAACCTAAGAGCTTAGTCTATTGTCTTTTCACTATTCGCAGGCCTCCCTCTACCCACCACACCTTACTTTCTTTCCTTCTTCCACAATATTGTGTGTGGCCAAAATTCCTAGTCGGTGGTCAGGTCTAAAATCCCTTATAGATGGGTTCTCTACCCCATCCCCTCATTAACTCTTGAGGAGGTCTTCCCACCTACCAGCCTGACTGTAATTCATTTATGGTTCCAAGGTTTTTTCTAATCTTGAGAAATTAAATCCAATAAGGTATTGTTTTTGTGGAGGTTAAGGAAACCATTCTTGGTCCCCTTCACCATCTCTTTCATATCATGTGTGGTCTCTCTTAGCACACCCCCTTTCCAGCAGTCATGCAACACTTATCCATTTTCTAGTAAATAACAGAATTTACATTCATTGACCTTTTATACAAAGGTCTATGAAATCAAAAATTCACACATATTGAGTTTTCCATAGTCTCTTGGCCCATATAATTAAATTTACAAACAGGGGGAAACAAGGGTGTTACAATTCCCTCCCCCTTAAAGGAACATCGTCCTTGATTTTCTATACGTCAATGTGCTTTGTATATACATAAGTAAACAAAAATGGATATGCATGTCTCACGACATCCTCCATTTCCCATGTAGCCTCATCTGGGCCAAATTGTTTCCACTACACATTGACCTATGCAATGGTTTGGTTCCTGAGTGGGGTGTCCTTCCTATCTAGTATGCATTGAGGTTATGGAAAGAATTCACCCTCTAGATCCACCTAGATCACAGGCCAGTCAATTATATGATTAGAATCATGTACATATTTCTTCAATAATGAAACATGCCAATCATCATGTTCCTTTACTATGGGAAGGAGTTCTAGCCTATAGGCTACATGTCCCACACTATCTAAGACTTCAAAGGGTCCATAATACTGAGGTACCATCTTGGCACATACTCCCATTCTCAGAGAACTTTTCCTGGGCCTAACTCAGATATAGACATGGTCTCATGTCTTGAACTCTCTAGGTGTTCTCTTTCCATCGACGTAAGTCTTCTGTCTATCCTGATAAATATTCATTTTTTTCTTTATCTGAATCACATTTTGTTCCATTTCTTTCAGTATATCGGGTCTGATTCTAACTCTATCCACTATATTACTCCAGCTAATTGGAATTGTGGACTGTCTACCATAGAGGGCTTCAAAAGGGCTCATCTTCAGTGACTCTTCATGACCATTGTTGTGGAAAAATTATACCAATGGCAGGTAGTCTTCCCACTTCTTAGGTTGATGCATTACATGCATCCTTAAAATTTCTTCTAATATCTGGTTTACTCTTTCTGTTTTTCCATCAGTCTGAGGGTGATAGGTTGTGCTAAACAACAATTTAGTCCTAAAACCAACCATCAAGGATTTCCAAAAGATTGAAGTGAATTTTGTGTCTTTGTCATATACAATCTCCCTAGGCATGCCAAGCAATATGAATATATCCTTCATGAAGATGTTGGAAATATCTGTCGCATTGCAAGTAGACTTGACATGAACGAAGTGAGCAGACTTGCTCAATTTGTCCACCACTACCATGATGGCATCATTTTTCCTAGACGATTTTGATAATCCGGTGATGAAATCCATGGAGATGGTTTCCCATTTCCATTCTAGAATTGGTAGAGGTTGTAACGACTATGTTTGGTGTCGGTGTTCCACCTTAACTTGTTGGCATTATAGACACTTAGCTAAATAATCAACTATGTATTTTTTCAATCCAGGCCAATAGAATTATTTTCTAGTGGTCGTAATCATTTTTTGATAACCTAGATGACTAGTATATGGTCTCTTGTGTAGTTCGTCCATTATGAACCTCTTCAAGCCATCACAACTTGGGATATCCAATCTATTTCTATAAGTCAACAGGCCTTCAGCAAGCATCTGATAGCCTTCATACTTTATCCATGTAGGCTCTTGCCTTAGGTATGAGATCATGGTCTTGAAGAATGCATATGTTTCTTGTGCATTCCTGACTCTTTCCCTGACATTTGTTTCACAGGTGCTCACCGCTTCTAGGTGAATCATTTTCACACTTCTGCTATGGGCACCAACCACCCTATTTTCCTTTCCTTTGATGTGTTTGATTTTGAAATCAAACTCACTAAGGAGAGCCATCTAGCTAGCTTGTTTGGCATTGAGTTTTGGTTGATCAAACAGGTGCCTCAACCCACAATGGTCTATCATAAGCACAAATATCCTACCCAGGTGGTAATTCCTCCAGATTTTTAAAGTGTGCACTATGGCAACCAACTCTAGATCATGGATCACATAATTGATTTCATGCTCATTCAATTTTCTGGATTTATAGAAAAATACACGCCCTTATTACATAAGGACTCCTCTGAGTCATTCTTTGTAGGCATCTATGCACATGAGGAAGTCATTATTAGGGTATTCAATCTTCATCACGGTCACATGGGTTAGAAGGTATTTCAGTTCCTGAAATATTTCTTCACATTCTGATGTCCAAGTGAATTTAACCCCCTTTTTTTGAAGGGTAGTGATTAGAAAACCAATCTTGTAAAATCCTTTTATGAACCTTCTATAATATCCTGCTAAGCCCATAAAGGATCTTATATCATATACATCCTTTGGGGTAGGCCATTCCATATTAGATCTGATCTTGTCTGGGTCTACTGCCACTACTTCTTTAGAAATAGCATGGCCTAAGTAATGGACTTGCTTCTAGAAAAAGTCACACTTGCTAAACTTAGTGTAGAGTTGATGCTCTCTTAGTACTTGAAGTACAAGTCTAATATGTTCTTCATGATCCTCTCTATTCTTGGAGTAGATTAGGATATCATCAATGAAAACCAACACAAATCTATCTAGGAATTTTCTCAGTACATTATTCATCAAGCACATAAAAGTGACGAGGGCATTGGTTAATCCAAATGGCGCCACCACAAATTCATAGTGACCATACCTTGTCCTAAAGACTATTTTGGGGATGTCTTCATCCTTGATTCAGACTTGATGGCATCCAGAACTTAACTCAATATTTGAGAAAATGGAAGCACCCCCTAATTGGTCGAACAAGTTATCGATTCTTGGTAAGGGTAATTTTTCTTTATGGTTGTCTTATTGAGTTGTTTATAATCTATGCAGAGTCAGAGTGTTCCATCTTTATTTTTCACAAACAATTCTAGTTCTCCCCATGGAGACACACTGGGTCGTATGTAGCCTTTGTCCATCATTTATTTTAGTTGTATCTTGAACTCAACTAGCTCAAGTGTACTCATCCTATAGGGTGTCCTAGACACTGGAACTACTCCTGGTGTAAGTTCTATCGAGAATTCAATGTCTCTTCTCGAAGGTAGACCCGGTACCTCTTCTGGAAACACGTCTCTAGACTCTCTTAATATGGGGTGGTCCTCTAGGTTCAATTTTTCAACCTCAACAGATTCCAACACCTATACTGCATATAGATGACATCCCTTTCTGCAATAATTTTTCATTTGAAGGGTTGATATTCATCTCACTAAGACATACTTATGAATCCCTTGGAGGGTTATCTTTCTCCCTTCTTCATTTACACATTCCATCTTAGTTTTATAAGAAGCTAACCAGTCCATACCAATCAACAAGCCATATGATCCTAGGGGAAGTATGTTAAGGGTCGCTTGGGTGGGAAATCCATCCATAATGAATTGACAAGCTGGTATGAACTCTGCTACTTTTGTTTTGGTGCTAGTGGCTAGTTGTACCAACCATGGCTTAACATGTCTAACTGGTTGTAGTTTACACTTATAAATAGTCTGAGGGGATACATAACTTAAATTAGAACTAGGGTCAATTAAAATGGAAACCAAATGGTTGGCAATCATACCTTCCATCTCCACCACTGAAGCTTGGTGGTCGACTTGTTTATTATCTGCGGCTGCATAAATCCATGGCATGCTCCTAGCCACATAATTAAATGCGGTAGCTTCTTGGATGTTGTAGACTCTCCTAATGTTATGGTGTTTTTGTGGAAAATCCCTCAGTAGATTTTCTTCTCCACATCCCCAACATTTCAAGGGTTCCTTCTTTGGGTTATCAGTCTTTCCTGGGGTTGCTCCAAAAGGTTTATTTCCACTCTAGGAGGGGAAATTATGTTGATACACACTTTAGGTAGGAAGGCTCATCCTAGAATACTTCCTATAGTTCTTAAATCTTGAGGATTTATGTAAATGTGTTGACTTGGACAAAATAGATCTAGCTAAACAATGATACACACATTTGCAGAGAGAATTAGAAAAGAAGAAGGAGAGAAAGAATGGAAAGAATTCTCATTAACCGTTATGAATAATGAATCATTTGCACGTGATATACTCTGTGTAACTCAATGAGTTAGACTTGAGGTGAACCAATTCGCCATAGTGGTGGTCTAGAGTGATATGGACACACACCAGTAGTTACGGGAGTGAACTACCACCTATTCTAGTCTCTCGGGCAATTACAGGAGTGAACTGTTACCTAGTTGAGTTAACTAGTCAACTAGTCTTCAGTTAACTGACTGAACAG
>SNQJ01S0033875.1:37723-61215 GCA_010110895.2 Picea sitchensis
CCTTCCAATATGGTCCAGGCTTCATTGGGAGTCTTACAGGAAGATATATGAAAAAGGAGATCGGGAGAAATAAGACTGCAAATTGTTCTGAGTGCCTCATCCATGTGATTTAAGTACTTGGATTTTTCTATGGCTGATGTCGATTCTGTATCTGTATTCATGGTTAACCTATACAACCCTCTGGATTGTAGATGTATGGAAATTTTCTCCTTCCATGCAAAATAGTTGTAAGGTGTAAGAATGAATTCTTTTTGGAATTCCATCTTTCCGCTATCTTCAATCTTTGGTACCTCCAAAAAAAATTGGTGTAGCTTTGCTTAGCACTCCGTTGGCTCTGATACCATGTAAATGTATTGACCTTCAAAAAATAGATCTAGATAAACAATGATACACACATTTGCAGAGAGAATTGGAAAAGAAGAAGAAGGAGAGAAAGAATGGAAAGAATTCTCATTAACCGTTATGAATAATGAATAATTTACACATGATATACTCTGTACAAATCAATGAGTTCGACTTGAGGTGAACCAAGATGCCATAGTGGTGGTATAGAGTGATCTGGACACACACCAGCAGTTACGGGAGTGAACTGCCACCTATTCTAGTCTCTCATGTAGTTATGGGAGTGAACTGCCACCTAGTTGAGTTAACTAGTCAACTAGTCTTCAGTTAACTGACTGAACAGAAAGTATTGAGGATTTAACTTAAGGAATCAAGGCTAATGCGCCACTTTTGTTATGATGCCAAGGTAAGGTCGAATTATCATGGTGATGACCCCAATGTTGTATGGTGATGATCCCAATGCAACATCTAAACTCAACTCAACTAGTCAAACTGAAGTGTGAACTGAAAGAGAATATTCTCTAGGTGGAATATTCTCTCCTAAAATATAGGAGACTGGATAATGACTAATAAACAAATTAAAAAAAACTTACGAAAAATAAATCCCAGGTGTGTGTGAAGTAACTCCAACAATTTAAACCCCTTCTTNAAAGAGAATATTCTCTAGGTGGAATATTCTCTCCTAAAATATAGGAGACTGGATAATGACTAATAAACAAATTAAAAAAAACTTACGAAAAATAAATCCCAGGTGTGTGTGAAGTAACTCCAACAATTTAAACCCCTTCTTCTTGAATCTCGAACTACTCTTCTTCTTCCAGTCCTCGTGAGGTTCTGTCTAACTCTCGAATTGTTTATAACAATACCTTTCCTTCTGGATAGTGTCTTCTAAGGTATTTGGCTCATCAAACTCAATCTTTTTCTGGTAGGTCTGAGGTAACCCACTAATAAATCGTTGCACTTTTAATTTTTCATCCTTTATGTAGGGTACATACCTTGGTAGCTCAAGGAATTTATTGGCATATTCCTCTATGTTGAGTTGTCCCAACTTGATTTCATAGAACTCCTTAGTATTCCCATAAAAGTATTTCTCTCACAGATACTTCTTCTTGAAGTGTTTCTCAAAAAAAAATCCATGATAAGTCCTCTTCATGCATTCCTTTCACATTATTAAGGTCTTCCCACCAAATGGAAGCCTTTCCATTCAGGTTGAAGATGGTTATTCGAGCCTTTAAGTTCTCAAAGTAGTCATTGACTCTAAATTACTTCTTCAAACCAAGCATCCAATCTTATACCTCTTCCCCTTTCTCAATCTCTCCATTGAAAGAGGGTGGTTTGGCTTTCTTGAACTCTTTAGGGTCATGAATTTCGGAATGCTTCCACATCTTTCCTTTCTTCTGAGAATGTGAGCTAGTTTTGGTACTAGAATATCCCTCGGAGTTGTCAGTTTCCTTTCCATAGGACTCTCCCGATGAGTGTCCCCTGTCTCCAGGTTGGACCTTCCTCGAGGTACTCCTCCTAGTGTGGCCACTTATAGGACCATGTTTTTGTATCTCTGGTGGACTTTGAATTCTCTTTGTATGTCTTCAGTCCACATGACTGGTTACAGGTCCATGTTGCAGCTGCCTCTATATATTGAATAATCTTTGTAGCAAGACTGCATTAATTTTCGCTTGTTTTTCTTGCTCCTTTATCAATATCTTGTTGTCATCCTTACAACTCTATAATTCATACATGAGGCTCCTTACAGTTTCATCCATATCTAGACACATGTTTGTTAGTTTTGGAAGATTTCTCTCTCCCACCTGACTTGAGGGTTAACTCCCTTTAGATGACCATCTCTCCCTCTAAGACAATTGACTCTCTCTAAGATCAGGCTCACTCTAAGACCGCATGCTCTTCCTGAAAATTGACTCCCTTTGATTCTGCAAAATCCTTAGGGCCATCTACTCCATGTCCACTATCATCTACATTGTATTGGGAAGTTGATCCTCCCTCTTGAATCTTGAGGGTTAGCTCCCTTTGAACTTTGGCTCCCTCTAAATCGGTACCATTGGTGGGTCCACCTACCTCACCACTCGTGGAACCACCAACTCCTCCTCATATATATCTTTTCTCTCAATGGCCACAATGATCATGGGTAGGCCCCTCATACTATATAGGTTTCCCTCCCTAAATCCAAGAACCACTGTTGATATGAAGCTAGACCATATGGGCACAAGAAGTATCTATCCATAGTCTATCAAAGTCTGAAAACTTGTCTCATGCACATATCCCCTGCAAAAATGGCTCCCGGGACCTGGGAATACCTCTCAATTCGACATTCACCAACTCATCATCCTGCACTATCTCACCAATAGTTGTGAGCTAATCTTGGATCTGAATAATATTCATAAGATAACTGGAAATTGTGTCTTCATTGGTCATCTTGACAACCTGAAGTCGATGCTTCAAGTGTAGCATCCTACCATTATTCTTGTTTTGGGAAAGACCCACCAAAGCATCATACATATCCTTGGCATTTTCTTTCTCAACAATGTGAGGAATCAAGTGGCCCTTCATGGACTCTAGAAATACCCGCTTGGCCTTCACTTCCCTATTATTATGTAATTCCAAATATATTGGATAAGTCGAGTTGGGAACCACATCCTCAACATAATCCTTGAGGTCATTCTCTTCTAACAAAAGGAGAATCATTGTCTTCCAAGACCAAAATTTGGTTTCCCCTTCCAACCTATCCTCAAGCTTCAATGTATTCACCATCTTGAGCTTCCCAGAACAATAACAAGTACAACACTCTTCCAGTGTTATAGCCACCAAAGTGTCTCAAGATGATCCCATTCTCTTCAAATCCCAAGCTCTAATTCCATGTCAATTTTCACATGCAACTCTATGTGACTAATTTCAGATCTGAAAATTGCTTCCTAGTGATATAACTATCACTGAACAACTTTACACTGAAATTATTGACTAAAAAAATATGAAGTGGAAACAACAAGATCATAGATGAATCATTAATACACAAGAGACACAATAAGTTTTTTCTATAACTTTATCCAATCATGTTGGATTATTGAGAGGGGGGTGAATCAGTAATGAGCAATTATATTATTTTTAACCATAGTATATACTTCAACAATATTCAGAAATTTATCATTAGCATTCAATATATCACCAAAAACATAATCATAAACAACATCACATCACAATAGATACACATTACACTGGAATTTACATGGAAACCCAAATGGGAGAAAACCATGAAATGATTTTCTTATATATCGAAAGAATACACTCATTGGAAGCACCAACTTCCTGATTCTCTAGCTATAAACGAAAGGAGGCTCCAACCCCCTATTCTCAGGCTGCAACCTGAAGGGATCTACAACTCCCTAGATTCTTGGGATCCAACCAAAAGGAGGCTACAAACCCCTAAGTTCTTTGGATCCAACTGGAAGGTGGCTACAACCACCTATCCTTGCCCCATCCTGCCACCCTAAAATATAAGTGTATACCAACTATCACTACCACAATCACTTCCATTGTCGTTGTCACTATCATTTTCACTGTCACTACCACTATCACATCAACCTATAACATGTCCACCTGTCGTTGTATCCAACCTGTGTGCATGTACCATACCATGCATCAATTGTGTACCAACATGTGAACTATAACATGCATCAATCACAAACCATAACATCAACCATGAATAAAACATGTACCATATACCATAGAATCAATCATGTATAAACATGTATCATATCATCAATGAAGTGTCTCATGCATATGCCACCATACAACATGAATATGCCAAAACCATCTACAATCAACTCAAAGATATGAAATGTAAGAACCATACCATATGTTGAAACACATATAACAATGCTCCTCACTCATCCAAGCAACCAATATATACCATATCCAAGTACCAAACCAACCATACTAAGAATGTCTCAACCATACACCATATCATGACCAAAAGTAATCATCAAAACAAGTATACAAACATACCAATACCTCTATAGTTGACCTGACACTCTGAGGTGCTAACCTGTAGATTTCCTTCAGACTTCAGGGACCTTGTACCAACATTTACTTAATCATTCATGAGCCTTTTTAAAAATATGTTATTTTCTCTTCTACTTCCCACATATATATGTGTTTTTCTCCATTGTAGTTCACATACATACACTCCCTTTCTGATCTGTAAACCRCATATACCTCAGAAACTAGGGTTTGTTGCAACTCCAAAAATTTCTCCTTCAACCTTCCTTTGCTACCTCAGAAAATTTTGTCACAACCTTAGCAAAAATATCACTAGTTCACAAGATATATAATCAATGAATGAGTGTGTGAGTTTCTTTGTGAATGACTCCTTGAGGTATATGTATACATTTTCTAGGTAACTCCTCGACTTAATTTAGGGATTCTAGTGTTTTCTTGTTACAACAACTTTACCCTTTCATTAAATACTTATAACCAATTAGGGGCTTCTTGACCACTTCTTTGGGGCTTACAACTTCGTAAATTCATATCTCCCTAACCGTGAGGAACTACATGGAATTCCACATATCATCATCAACGGAACAACAAGTACTATCCATCTATTAGGGTATTTCTTGTATTTACTATGTTGATCATGTCCATATTTCTCATTCAACTTCGCGTACCAAAACCACATCGTCTAGTATTCTTCAAGGGTTGACATCAATCAAAACCAAACTATTAACAAATTCTTCAAATATGAGGACAAAACTAGTCCTCTCAATGTCACCAAGGCTGAGTACAAACCAAGTCCTCTCAACCAATACAATGTCAACAAATATAAAGACAACCTTGTCCTTCAATAACCATACAAATCAAAATACCAAACCTCAACAATATTCCGAAAATCTCGTATGCCCAATAATTTGTTGTAGATCACCTGTACGTCTTGCTAACATCACATGTCATCCTGTACATATCTATACCTACCCAAAAAAATGGATATGTGATTTACCTTACCGACAACCCGCGAACATACGTTGTTTTATCCATTGCAAATCATGTAAACCCTATACATGTTTTTTCCTTCTGCAATCCATGTATATATGCACATCATCCTCCTGCAAACCATGTATTATGTGAAAAATTCACTCCACACATGTGACCTTCTTCACCTCTCTCTTCAGGACCAGATTCACCACCTTGTAGACTTTCCCTTTGCTGAGATCACCAATCCTCCTTGACACAAGTGCAGACTCACTTATGCTAACTTCATTCTTCATAATGATGATCTAATGTCACAATGACATCTCTCCTTTATATAGGAGTCCAATGTGTGAGTTTAAGATCCCTTCATAAACTCAACAATTAATTAGAATATTTAAATCATCTTTATGGGTGTGGCACCCCCACACAAACAAACAAAGTCCATCAACTTTCCCATGAGGCCCTAGCCTCATTTCTAGACTGATTTCATTGAAACAAAATTCAAAATTGGTTCCAATGAAAATTCTCACATGCTTGGCACCTTGACTTCTAGTGAGAATACCTCTTGAAGCTACAAAAAATTAACCGTTTTTGGGTCTCATTTTGGACTACATACGTAATATTTATTTTATATTTTGTTTCATGATTGTTCATTAAATTTTTTATAAATTTAAATTGCAAACATTTCTTTATTTCTTTTTCAAAACACAATATAAAAGACAACATTGGCCCCATGTACATATTGTTTGAGGACTAACTGATATTTTTTTTAATGGATATAAATATAGGGTAACAATTTCACCTATCTTGTTTTAGCCCAGCAAGATTCGAAAATGTTGGTATAAGGATATCCATTCCTTTTCATCATCATTTGTTTGGTGACCATACTTGGAAAAAATTATCCATGTTTCTCTAGTAGTTGTATTTATTTTATGTACTTAGTTTTCTTCTTTTATTTCCTGATTTCATGACTTTTCATGTTCTACAACAACCTAATATTGGAGATGGTTTAGATAACCAAACTAGTATTTCTTTGACTTTATTAATTCTAATTTTAGAAACTGCTCATATTCATGTTGAACTTCATCATTCCTGGGAGGTCATTCCTAGAGACGTTAGAATCTGTGAAAAGTAGGAAGCCCAATAAAGGAAATCCCAAAATCAACCCCCTCAGTAAGAGGTTGTCTTATGTCCTCTACATCTCATTATTCTCAAAGAAAAATAGGTTTATCTTCTGAGTTTAATCCGTTATCTGAAATTGGAAGAAGAAAGGTCATTTTAGAAATTCAACAACCTAAACTCCAAATATCTTTATTTGACTCATCTAGTTCATCAATTTATTTTAATTATATATCTTTCAAGATGGAATCTTTTGGTACTTCTTATGGTACTAATTCATCTACCTCTTCACAAATATCTTATTCATTAATAATTGGAAGTATTTCTAGTCAACACATATTGGTTCAGTCCACAACAAATCATGCCAAAGTGATTAAAAAATTTGGCCTATTTCAGTTCGAGGAAGATGCAACCACTAAACCATGGCATGTGTCTTCGCCTTTAAATATTTCTCTAGCTACAAATCCCCTCTCTAAATTCAAGGATAATTTTCCTAAGTTCTCAAGGAATGGTGCCATTTCCATTAAAGAACATTTAATTACTTTTTATAATGCATTTCATAACATATGTGTGAATGATAATGATACATGCATGCGCTTGTTTGTCAATTCCTTAGAAGGGAAAGATGCTGCAGAGTTTTTTGAATTATCTCCTAAAGTATTTTCAATTTGGGATCAATTGACTTCATGGTTTAAATAAACTTATGGGCAGCCTAAAATCATGGCAGATCAATTAAGGGAATACAAAATTTCTTACAATAATGGTGAAACAATCAAGTCTTTCAATCTTCGTTTCACTAAGTTATGCAATCAAATCCTTGAATCAGTCCTACCTCATAACCAAGTTTCTTACATCCAATATTTTAATGCGTTACCTTCTTCTTATCGTCAAATATTAGAAGAAAATAATGTAACAAATTTAGGGTCTGCACTTCAAACTTGTTTAGAGTATGAAGAACAATTGGAAAGAATAGGTCTTCTCGAGGAAGATTTTTCAAAGTAGACTGATATGTCTACAGTTTTGGAGCTTGTTCAAGATATTAGAAATCGAATTATTGCTTATGAGAGGAAAGGTGTCACCTCAACTTCATCTTATGTTGAGTCTTATTATCAAGATGTTTTGAGAAACAAACCAACTAATTCTTCGTTTTATAATCAACCAAAGGCTATTCTCTCTAGGGATTGGTGTAATTTTTCTAATGATAATCATGAGGAAAGTACTTCTGAAATTAATAAAAGGGAACACGAGTGAATCTTTGGAAAAAAAGACAAAAATGACTATTTCTACCTTAGATTTGGCTCTTGAGGAGGACCTGGTGTTAGTAAACACAAGGAATAAATAATATGCGAACAAAGGGAAGGGTAATATTTCGAATATTACCTTTGCTCCTAGTTCCTCTTACCAAAGAACAAACCCTTAGGTTATCATGACAACTCAAAGTCTATAGGCATCAGACTATTTTTCTCCATCCAAATATAACATTCTTAACCACCTAGCTAACATAAAAACATATGCATCTCTCTTGGACATGGTCATCGTCCATGAACAACAACAACATCTGAAGAATTATATGGAAGGTAAAAATTCTACAATATCTAGTTTATCTTAAAAGTGTGACAAAGGAGATTCACATGTAAATAGAATAGGTGTAAATAATTTTAGGAATCCTATAAAAATACTCCTTTTATATTTTTGTAAAATAATGGATAGGATATCTCATTGTTGCTTAATAGATGGTGGATTTGGCCCTAGAGTCATGTCCAAGATTATTATGGAAGAACTAGGACTGTCTTGTACAAATGAAAACGTGAGAAGTATGTTGTCCTATAATAATCAACAAAAAACAATGATTGGTGATATCAAGGATGTAACTCTAGTCCTTTGAGCCCATCCTGAAATTACAACCACTCTAAATATTCAAGTAATTAACATGACCGTTAGTAATTACTCAATTATTTTGGGTAGTGATTGGTAGGCTTTGACTGGTGGTTATTTATCTTTAGACGATTCACACTTGTCCATTCCCAAAAATGGAAAGAATATCAGTATTTTAAGAGAAGGACGAATCTCACTGAATATTGAAAAGGTTCCTTAACCTAATGTAAATTATATTGAGGATGATATGGGTGTGTATTCTATTTTTGTTGATGAACATGATTTTTCACTTGAACAACCTTATCATTATGAATATGGCATGTGGCATATGCACTTTGATGGTGCATGTTCAAGCGAAGGTAATGGATCAAGCATTTTGTTTTACTCTCATGTTGGTAAAATTCATAATTTTTCCTACAGACCTGAATTTGTCTGTATAAATAATGTTACTAAATTTGAAGACTTGCTATTAGGATTGAAAATGCTTTCAACCTAGGTTGTGGTCGTCTTATTTTTTTTGGAGATTCATAACTTGTTTTCAATATGGTTATAAAAATCTATAATCCTACTAACAAGTTACTAAAAAGATACACCCAAGTTGTTTGGACTTTAATTCAAAATATGTTGCCTTTTAACATCACTCACATCAAAAGGGAATTGAATTCAATAGTTGATGGTTAGTTGTTTTTGCAGCTTCTCCTACAAGTAAATTATTTCCTCAAAGACCTAATTACATATTTTTATCCTTGTATCGACCTCATCTTCCTAATAATGTGGAATCATGGCAGGTCTTCCTTGATGATGAAATCATTTGTTATTTTATTCAAAATGAGTCGTATAAGCCAAAGGAAATAATTTTTCTTGAAGATAATAAAATTCCTGAAGGTTTGAATCCTCTCGAGGACTCATTCTCAACAAGTTATGTTAACAACAATAAAGATCATAAAGAAGAGGAGTCGAAGCAGAAAATATGAGATATCATTCCAATTATCATTGGAACTCAAGAGCATCCAAAAGTTTTAAAAATTGGAGCCCAATGTTTAGAAGTTGAAAATAAAAAATTCATGGATTTATTCCATGAGTTTAGAGATTTTTTTTTCCTGGTCCTATGAGGATATTCATGGTTTTTATCCTAGTGTCATCCAACATGATATTCCAATTAAGGAAAAAGAAAAACCTATTAGGCAAAAAAAAGACCCATCAACCCTGCTCTTGAAGCTACAATTAGAAAATAAGTGGAAAAGATAATAAATGTTCATATAATATTTCCAATTAAATATTCTGAGTGGGTATATAATCTGGTTCCTATATGGAAAAATAATGTTGACATTCATTTATGTATTGATTTCTATGCACTTAACAGAGATAGTGTTAAGGATAACTTTCCCCTTTCTAATATGGAAATGATTTTGCAGTAAGTAGAAAGATCATAGATGATGTCCTTACTCGACAGTTTTTCAGGTTATAATCAAATTAGAGTAAAAAGGACAGACAAATATAAAACCACTTTTACGACTCGATGAGGAACCTTCACTTATGAACAAATGTCTTTTGGCTTATCTAATGCATGTGATACTTTTTAGAGAGCTATGCAAATAGATTTTGACGATCTTATCAGTAAATAATTCAAATCTATCTTGATGATTTAATGTTTTACTCAAAAAACCGATCACATCATTTTGACCATCTTTAAAACGTCTTTTTGCATTGCAGAAAATTTGGCATGTCTCTAAATCCTTAAAAATTTGTTTTTGGCATTACTCAAGGTAAAATTATTGGTCACATTGTTTTAGATTCAGGGATCATCATTGATCCTAAGATAGTTACCGCTATTTTAAATCTTCCAATCCTTACATCTAAAAAGGAAATTCAATCTTTTATGGGTAGAATTAACTTTGTTATAATATTTATTCCTAAATTCATTGTAATGGTTAAGCCTATTCACAATATGTTGAAACATGATAAATATTTTTCTTGGATGGAAGATGTCAAAAAATCTTTGTAGGAATTAAAAAACCAATTAGTTTTGCATTGGTCTTAGTGAAATTGGATTTTGACAAATACTTTATTCTCTATACAAGCTCAACAAAATAAGCAATTCATGTCATTCTTCTACAAAAGGATGATAAAAAAATGAATAGCCTATAGCTTACATGAGCCAGATCCTATTTGACAATGTAATTAAATATTCTCTTATTGAAAAACATATTGTTTCTCTTGTTAAGGCTATAGAAAAAATTTACCAATTTATTCTTGGAAAGCATACACAGGTAAAAGTCCCTTTACTTGCTATCAAGTTTTTACTTTCATAAACTTATATTTAAGGAAAACTTGCACACTGGATTGCAAAAATCCAAGAATGGGATTTAACGATCACAACATCAAAAAAATCGACTTAGCACTTCACTTGGCTCAACATCCTGAACCAAGTGATTCTTCTGAAAACAATGAAAATGCCTTATCAACCCTTTTTTTATTGAAAATCAGAATCTTGATCTTATTGAACATCCTTGGTATAAGGACCTTGTTTATTATTTGAAATTCCAAAAATGTCATGATTACCTAGAATCTCATCAATGCAGGAGGCTCCTCCTTGAAGCCTCTAAATATATGATCTTATGCAATTCTTTATTTCGAATATTTGTTGATGGGTTGTTGTTATTATGTATAGATGATGTAGTAGCTCAGAAAATATTGAGAGAAATCCATTGATCAATAGATTCAAACATTCATATCAATGGTCACTTTGCAGTGAAAGCCACTTCCTTTAAAATTTTGAGAACACAGTATTATTGGCCTCGGATTTTCAGATATTCATTTAAATTCACAAAGGCTTGTGATAAGTGCCAAAACATTGCTAGTAAAGAATAAAAAAATTTCATGCCCTTGCAACCTATTATTCCTGATTTTTCATTTTCAAAATGGGGTTTAGATTTCATTAGCCCTATCAATCCTCCATCTTTTGTTGGACACATTTTTATACTTACAACAACATATTACTTTACTAAGTGGATTGAAGTTGTACCACTCAAGCGTGCACAAGATGGGCATGTCATTTCTTTCCTGGAATCTAACATATTTTATTGTTTTGATCTCCCTATTGAAATTATTTTAGATAATGGAACAACTTTCAGTTATGCAAAATTCACTCAATTTCTTAGTAAATTTGGTGTGAAACAATTTACTTCGTCTACCTATTATCTGCAAGGAAATAGGCAAGTTGAGTCCACTAATAAAAACTTGGCCAAAATTTTAAAGAAGATTAAAGATGATAAACCCCGCTAGTGGCACACACTACTCAAGTATGCACTTTGGGAAGATCATACCACTATGAAGTCTAGCACTGGTCATACCCCATTCCATCTTTTATATGGCAAGGAAGTTATTATGCTTGTAGAACTTGAACTTACCTCTCTTCGATTAGCATTATAGGATGAAGAATTGAATACAACATATATTTCTCAAAGAATAAATGGTTTTCTTTCCTTGGAAGAACAAAGAAATCATGCTCTATAAAATTTGAGGAAAAGGTAGAAATCGGTTAAAAAATATTTCGATAAGAAAGCAAAATTTGTTATTTTTTAGGCTGATGAGAAAGTGTTTCTCTAGAATTTTTCACATGTTGATCAAGGGAAACATTCCAAATTTTAGAAGTTTTGGCAAGGTCCTTACAAAATCGTCTTTGTCATAGGTAACAATTCATACTTATTAAAAGACATGGAAGAGCGATTTTTTTCATATACTACAAATGGTTCACATTTAAAGCATTATATTGAACCAGGATGATTTGATTGATCATATTTCTAATGTTATCTATGTATACTTATTTTTAGTTGTATTTATTGTTTTTCTATCTCTACAGTTGATTTTCATTTTGAATTTTTATCGATTTTGAGATTTTTCGTTTTCTTTGGCATCATTTTTTAGTCAAGTTGGATTACTTAAGCCACTTATTTTTTCATGTTGACTACAAAATTTTGTTGATCTGGTTTGAAATTGATAAGAACAAAAAAGACAAATGATTTTATTTTGGGTCTCTAACACTACTTGTGTAGTCGTTTCCTATCCCTACAGATTTCTTGTTGAAACATGATGTGAAAGATATTCCCATTTTCTTCTTTCATGTTCTTCTCACCATACAGTTTTCTTTTTGCAAGAGCATATTAGAGAAATTCTTGACATTTCCAAGAAAATTGTGCTTCCTGCAAAACTAGAGATTCTTTAATTCTAGCCAACTAAAAATTGCCTACCGTGTGGAGTCCCCACATGTTGACTCACAAACTTGCAACTAGCCACTAGCCTGCAAATTGTTGCAAGGCATATATATATATATATAAAGCTTATTAATAAACATAACTATTAGGTGGGACCCCCTAGTAAGAAAAACAAAAGGAATGATAATGCACGGAATTGGCATATGGTGTCATTTAATTTTTCTTCAATTTGGATGAGGCATCTTGTTGCATCAATGATTATTGATATGCATGGTTTTCAAAGTTATGGTGACTAGAAAAAGCATAAAATTCTTGGCATATTTTTCTTTCATCAAGTTATAATGGTCATTTCTCATGGCACATACACATGTTAATGGTTATGTTTTGTTGTTACGCTATCAAAAGGTTGGTTACATGTGACAGATGTTTCTCATGGTACATACAAAGTTTTGTTGCAAATTATAAGTGTTGACTCTACATTTGAAAAGGTGGTTCGACTACATTACAACATACGACATGCAATGGTATTCAACTACATGACACAACTTGCATGTAATACGAATAGTATCGAGCTCATAGATACAAAACTTAGTTATTTTTGGAGGGGTGGAAAATGTGGTTATATTGGAAAATTTATATTATTGCACGAAGCATATGGTATATTGGAATGTTTGTTGAGTGTGATGTTTAATTGAAATTATTTCAATAGAATTGAATTTTGGTTTAATGTGATGGAACTTGACCATAATTTTTGAGCCGCTAGTTTGTAAGTTTTTAATACCACTAACATGGCATGTGGTCCCTTTCATAAAAGGCATGCTACAATTGGTCATTGTGTGGTTATATTGGAAGGATGTGTTCAGTTGCCGAAGGTTTTACTGTTCAATAGTAATGTAAATGTAGTGGTGATTAATGTGCATTCAATACACCACTATGCGGGTTTTGTCACCCTCATTTCACTTTGGTTTATGTTAAGCCCTAAATAATGGATCATTACCCCTTAATTGGGGCATATTACATTAGTAATGTTATTTTATTTATGTCGGCTTGATTCCATTAGTTGTAATTGTACCTCTTAGTCTCCTATATATATCTAGGAGACATTTTCATTTGGAATCATCTTGTATTTGGACATTTATGTGGGGTATAAGAAGGTTTCCCCCTCAAAGAGTATTATTACCTGAAATTATCTCTTTTTCAAGGCGTTGAGTACTTATTCTGAGGTTTTTCTATGCTATATTGATATTTGGTTCTTAACATATGGTATCAGAATTCAAGGTCTTGGGGTTTCCCTACTACATCTGAGACACCTTGGAATTTTATCTATAACTTTTTTTCTACGATGTTTCAGAAGGAACCCTTTTGATGATATTTAGTAGACAAATCAAGGTACGTTGGGTTAAAATTTCAGCTCTTGAGGCCTTATACTTTAGGAGATATATCATGTGTAAGATAGGGTTCTAGAATCATCCTGAATTGAGTCATCGCGGAATTTTCGATATAAAAACTTTTCTGTAACGTTCCAGACCCTGAAATCTGGAGAATATTCACAGAACTGATTAATTTATCTATGATAAAAATTTCAACTTCTGGGTCATCTTAAATTTTTAGATACACCATGTGGAAGATAGTGTATTTAACTAGTCCTATTGACTAGTCTCAAGAAGGTGTTCCAGGTAAAACAATCATAAATTATTCCTAGAGTATCCAATTTGAGTAAGACCAGTTGCATTGGATATTGAAAAGTTTGTAGTATTTTTGGTACAAGTTTCATAATTTTATATCAATCATTTTGTGCATGGCATGCTATACAATTGATATCTCCTAGAAAGGCCAAAAATTAGAACCTTGTGGGGAAGTTACCATAAATTCCACTTGGCACATCCAATTTTTATCAGACCTGTGGCATTGCAGAGAAGAAACATCAGAGAACTACAAAAAAGAAAATTTCATACCCAGAAGGGCCGAAATTTTGGAGATACAATAAAATAAAGATTGTCTAGCAAAACCACCTCAAAATCAAGGTTTAAAGTGATACTTGGCCAACATGCCACCAAAAAAGGGGACTTCTACACCAAATAAGCCTCCATATAGTCCTACTTGGACTCTTGATGAAGGTGAAGAAATGCGTAGGGACATAAATGATTTACAAAAGAAGACAGTAACAAAATATGAACTACAAGAGATGATGGATTCAACAGAAGCTAAGTTGGAGGCAATAAATACTAAGATGGATGGTTTAAAGGAGATCATGGAAGGATTGAGATTTCCTAATAGAGAGGACACACAGTGAAAATGTATCCCATGAAATTCATGATGAGAGAACACAAGGAAGATGAATCAAGAATGGATCGCTTCAACTTTGGGTTGAAGACCAGCCACTTTCTTAAGATGGAGTATGAGGAAGTTTGATGGAAAGGACCCAATCATGGATGCTATGGAGAAATTATTTGAATCTACATAATGTGCCACATGCACAAAGGTACGAATTGCTTCTCTATATTTAGAGCCCAATTAATTTATTAGCCATTATCGATGGATTTTTTCGCAAATCACTTGTCACTTGGACAATTTTCACTGGAATAAATGATAGCACACTATGAGGATACATGTGAGAAATACCTTCTTTATCAATTGATAAATCTCAAACAAAAGGGTTCAGGTTACAAAGCACATTGAGAACTTCAAATATTGAATATAAAGGTATGAGAGATATTCGTGATGACTTAGATTGTGAAGAGGAAGAATAGCAAGAACCATCTCAAGATGAAAATGTAGGCGTGATTTCTTCTTAAGATTTGACTCCCCACTGATATCATGTAATGCATTGGCTAGAATTGGCCTCCTCAAACCCTCAATATGAAGGATATATCAAAAACAAAAAGGTAATAGTCCTAATTGATTATGGTAGTACTCATCATTTCATTCACTATAAATTGTAAATCTCTCAATTGCTTTGTATATCCATCATAGGAGTTTCAATGTGGTGCATATGGAGGAACTATCAATTGCTCGGAAAATGCAATAAGATCAATCTTACTATGGGGGAATATGTAATTAATAGTCCAATGATTGCTATACCCATGGGTGGTGTTGATGTGGTACTAGGAATCCAGTAGTTTACTATTCATTAGGAACATTGGCTTTGAATTTTCAAGAACTTTCATGAAATTTTCATTGGAAGGAAAAGAAATTGAGTTAAGAGGGTATGCACGGAAACCCGGTGAGGTGATAAGCTCCAATGGAATGACAAAATTATTGAAAAGGAGAATCAAGGTGTAATTGCACAATATGATCACTAGATGTTCAAACATCTAAGCCATCTATTCCCCTAGATCTCTAAGGTCACTAGATGTTCAAACATCTAAGCCATCTATTCCCCTAGATCTCTAAGGGATCATTGATAAGCATTCCAAAGTATTTGAAGATATTCCCAAAGGTCTTCCACCCACTTGAAATCATGATCATGATATTCACCTAATTCCTGGGAATGTTCCTCCTAACATTAGGCCATACAGATACCCTTATGCCCAGAAGAGTGAAATTGAGCGCATGGTTGAAGAAATGTTAGAGGCTGGAATTATTAGACCTAGCCAAAGTTCTTACATCTGCACTGGTGGTAATGGTATTCAAGAAACATGGCTCATGGCATATGTGTCTAGATTATAGAGAGCTCAACAAGATCACTATTAAAGATAAGTTTCCCATTCCCGACATTGATGAATTCTTAGATGAACTACATGGAGCAATCTATTTCACAAAGTTGGATCTTCGTTCAGGGTATCATCATATTTGAATGAAGGAAGAAGATATCCAAAAAAAAACATTCCTAACTCATGAAGGCCATTATGAATTTGTGGTCATGCCTTTTGTTAGTACTCTGATCTACAAGAGAAAATAATCTTTAATTCGGTGTTGTGTTCTAGCGGTACATGTGTCGGATACAACCATGCTACTGGAAAATTGTTATTCTCGCAGCGCCATCATAAAACATCATATCATTTTTTAAGTAAAATCATTAAAGTCTTATGGCCAGTGTCTTAACCTTCATGTTTGTCATCAAATATCTCGTTGATCATTTTTTCCTAAGATTGTCTTATGACCTGCATTCCAAAAGCATTGTTAGTATTGCCTAAATTCTATTTTTGTGTTTTTTTAGATTTGAAATTAGTGGTGTGTGCATTAGAAAGTGTCTAACCCATTATTTAAACCAAGTCCAAATCCTACAGGCCTAAGCTATCAATATACTAAATTCTTTTTATACCTAAGTCTAAGCCTATCGGGTTTGATGGTTTGTTTTAAGTCATTCCATGAATCGACATACACAGCCATTCCATGAATTGACACACAAATCCATTCCATGAATCAAGCCTATCGATTTGCCAAATCCCGAGTCATGTCCACGTGTCACACCATCATACATGCTAAGCCACGAATTAATCCATAAGTTAAGGCACGAATCAAATCCACAAGTCAAAGCACAATACATTTAATCAACACAAACATCGAGCCCTTCTTTACAGGTTTCATCGAATTATTATGACAAGAGTCCATATCTATGTGTCTAGTTACAGCTATGATATTTGATATAAAAGGAGGATATGATCCATCGCATGGATCCCATAACTTGACAAGCGTGTCGGTGCAAATTTAAGGTTTTCAGATGACAGATATGAAAGTGGTAGGAAAGAAGCAATTTTACACTTTTCAAAAGGGTCTTCTTTGTTTCTCAGAAAGGCGACTAAACTGGCACCATCACAGGGGGTGAAAGTATTTATGGAACTCTATTTGCAGATGAAATTCACTCACGTCTTAAATTTAATCACAAGGTCTTGTTGCATGTGCAAATGCTGGAGACCCAAGTTCAAATGAAAATTCGTTTTTTATTACTTTGGATCGATGTGATTGTCTTGATCACAAATACACCATTTTGGAAAGGTGACAAGAGATTATATCTTCAATATTTTGAATCTAGGAGACATTGAAACTGATAAGAATGATCGACATATAGATTTACCTTCAAAGATCATCTCAGTCGACGTGTTGTGGAATTCTTTTCGATGATATCATTCCTAAACAAGTTTCCAAAAAGTCGGTGTTAATTGTTGTAAAGGAGAAAGTGGTTATAGATAATTGTTATTTGTTGTTAGTGGTAAAATTTGATTGGAATGCACCTCTGCCTAACTCAACTATCCCCCACGATCTGTTCATTATATGAAGGATGGGTTTAGAAATATTGCAATGAACCTGAACCTTTTTTCCAAAAGAAGAACAGAGCCTTGATAGGGAGGGTCTATGACATGTTGTCAATGATAGCCCATCAACGACAACTACGTCAACTAAGGACCCATCGATCTAGATCTTTCAATGGACCAAGAGCTCGTGGAAGTCATGAATTTATCTCAGAGATACAAGGCAAGTCAACCCTAATTAAATCAATGGCATCCATTCTGGAATGTTTGTAAAGGCTAAGCTAGTCATTATAGGAAGTTGAATTAAATAAATTAGAAAATACTGCAGAAATAGAAACCTCTTTTCCATAAGGTGTTGCAGCAATGGCTTGTGGTGTTCCAATGACATTTCCAGGTTTCAATGGCACCTATGCTTCCTTTTATATTTCCACTTTGGCCTGCTTTTAGGCCTGCTACAACAGAATTGCCAATATTTTAAAGCCTCTGCAAATTGAAGATTTTCGGCAGCTTATCCTGCTCTGTTTCATATGCATTAGTTGCCAAAAGCGCAGAAGCAGAAAAAATTATGGTATTTTCACCCATATCAAATCCTTCTATTGCCAGATCATTTGAGGAAGTTTTCAAATGTATCTTAACTCCAAAATAAGATAAAGAACACCATCTTCTTCAAATTTCGGGGCAAATGTTAAAAAGGAAAGTTCAAAGGAGGATTCCTTTTCGTTTGAAGGATGAGAAGATTTGGTCAACTCTGACTTTAGCTTTAGATTTCAAAGCAGGTGGTAGAATTTTGATCAAGTGGATTTCTTCTAGATGACTCATGGCCTATGTGGAAAAGATGATTCGAAAATACCTCTTTCTCCTCAAAGATAATTTGTGTGGCACTTGAAGAACTGAATTTTAGATGGGATCTGATCCCTTAGAAATAGGATCTAAGTTCTAGTTATTGTATTTGATTTTACTTAGAGATTTTATTAGATTTGAGATCCATTTCTTTAGGATCTGGAGCTGTATGTAAATATTATTTAATCACTTAGAGGTGAAGACCCAAAAAGGAGGGAATTCAGTTTCTGAAGGCCCGAGAGGGTTCAATAGAGATCATGAATGCAAGACTGAGATTTTCTTTTATGATTTTAAAGAAAGAACTATTTCATTTTGCACTCAATGCTACAACCCTTTTGATGAGCAGACTTTCTCTTCTACTCTCATTATTCATTTTCTTACTTTAAAAAACATGTTATCTTTGTGATGCATTGAATATATCTTGTTATGTTGATAAGGCAGTGAATATTTCACTGATTTCTTTCCCATTCCAAGACATGTTTTTGAGTACCTTATTCTTTGTTTCTGAATGACATTTAGGATCAGGAATCTTCCTATGTGAGTGAACAGATTGGAAACTTGCATATTTCTTTCTTCTTATGGTTTTATCTTCTTTATTAAATTGACTACCATTGACTAAGAAAGTGTGATCAGAACTTATTTACAATCAGTGATTGATATTCTTTTTCTTCATTTACTGCTGAAAATTCCAACCTTTTCAAAAACAAATATACATTTATCCAAAAAAAACCATTGCAGTAACTGAAGATGTTCTAGGCTTGACCCTATAGTAGTATAGGGGTAACTTCTAGCACTAACATCTTTTGGTGTCATTGCCAAGGATGAAGCAGCGAAGAAATCTTCCCTGGGAGAACGACAGCGATCAGATCCGCTTCTTGATGGTGAACAGGAAGAGGACATATGTTTGACTGTAGACCTTTCACCATGGTGACTCCATTGTATAAAGATCAATAGGCGACTCCACTGGGGATCCAAGTATGGAAGCCTTCTTGGCGCAAAGGTTTTTCTTTTGTGACTTTTCATATGTAGTTGGTTTTCCAAACCCAATGCTTAGTAGAGATGAATGGGAAGGTATCCTTCCTACATTTAAAGGTGAAGATTGGGAGGTTCTGACCGAGCATCTGCTGGATTTTCATGAGTTTATTCATGAATGACAGATTGTGTATGAGGATGTCAAGACCAATCTTTTCAGATACTCGTTGAAGGGAGCAACCCTCGACTGGTGAAGATCTCTTCCAACTTCAAGTGTTAAATTGTTGGCAAGTTTTCATAATGCTTTCAATATATTTTGTAAAGAAATATTTTCAGCTGAAAGTCTTTTTGAAAATTGTTGTGATGTATTTGAGAAACATATTCAGCATAAAGAAAAATATTATCTTGATGGTAAGGATGAAAATTATGTTGTTGAGGAAGATCATCAAGATTCAATTGATGACAGGGACAAAGATTGCATAGTTGTAGATGCATTTGATCTTATCTCTGATGCACATGTTTTTTATTTGAATGAAAAAGTTCATGTTTATGATGAGTATAAGGAACAAGTATTTCCTCGACATATTGTTGTTGATAAATATGATAAACATAACAGTATTGATGAAGGTTATCAACACTCTATTATCTTTATGGTGACAGAAGTTGAGCAACATATTTATGAAAACAACCTCCACATTAGTCATGAACAGTTGGAACTAGTATATGGCAGTATCGAGTAGCAATCAAAGTTAACCATTTTCAGTTATCAATCTACTTCTTTCTATGATCCGGTAGCCATTTATATGGAGTTATGTCTCTCAAAATATTTCAGCCTTGCTATTTTTGGAATTAAATCAGATGATGGTTGTAGGTATGTGTTACAAATTAAAATTATGTTACACATAATGAATTCTTCTCTGATTTCTATCTGCGTGGAAAGAGCTTTGGTAAATGGTTTGATGTTATCATGGCTTCATTGGAAGCATGATGTCACATGATGAGCCATATTTTACTGGTTAACAGTAGGAATAGATAAAAGAATAAGCTTGCCATCAAGTATGAGATTTTTTTTAGTCTACTAGTTTGCAGCAAAAAGTTTGGTTTCAGCATTTTGTTAGAGTTTGAATAAGTTGCAAAAGTTTGGGCCTGATTTGAAATTCTATTGACTAACTCCAAAACCCAATGGACTAGGCACAACACAGAAGAATGTGAATGTTTTCATAGACAAAATTTTCCAGGTTGTGTTGCACGGATGCACAGAGGAAAAGGCACAGTGGTATGCTTGTTCTTGATGCCTCACGGGGAGAAAATCGTCCCACAGAAGGAACCAGTGTTAGTACTTTGATCTACAAGAGAAAATAATATTTAAATTGGTGTTATGTTCCAGCAGCACATGTGTCGGACACAGGCATGCTACTAGAAAAGTGTTATTCTCGCAGCGCCATCATAAAACATCATATCATTTTTTAAGTAAAATCCTTAAAGTCTTTTGGCCAGTGTCTTAACCTTCAGGTTTTTCATCAAATCTCTCGTTGATCGTTTTTTCCTAAGATTGTCTTATGACCTACATTCCAAAAGCATTGTTAGTATTGCTTAAATTCTAGTTTTATGTTTTTTTAGATTTGAAATTAGTGGTGTGTGCATTACAAAGTGTCTAACCCATTATTTAAACCAAGTCCAGATCCTACAGGCCTAAGCTATCAATATACTAAATTCTTTTTATACCTAAGTCTAAGCCTATCGGGTTTGATGGTTTGTTTTAAGCCATTCCATGAATCGACATACACAGCCATTCCATGAATTGACACACAAATCCATTCCATGAATCAAACCTATCGACCTGCCAAATCTCGAGAATTGTCCACGTGTCACACCATAATACATGCTAAGCCATGAGTTAAGTCATAAGTTAAGGCATGAGTCAAAGCCACGAGTCAAAGCCACGAGTCAAAGCACAATGCATTTAATCAACACAAACATCGAGCCCTTCTTTACAGGTTTCATCGAATTCTTATGCCAAGAGTCGATATCTATGTGTCTAGTTACAGCTCTGATATTTGATATAAAAGGAGGAGATGATCCATCGCATGGATCTCATAACTTGACAAGGGTGTTGGTGCAAATGTAAGATTTTCAGATGACAGATCTGAAAGTGGTAGGAAAGCAACAATTTTTCACTTTTCAAAAGGGTTTTCTTTGTTTCTCAGGAAGGCGACTAAACTGGCACCAGCACAGGGGGTGAAAGTATTTATGGAACTCTATTTGTAGATGAAATTCACTCACGTCTTAAATTTAAGCACAGGGTCTTGTTGCATGTGCAAATGCTGGAGACCCAAGTTCAAATGACATTCTATTTTTTATTACTTTGGATCGATGTGATTGTCTTGATCGCAAATACACCATTTTGGAAAGGTGACAAGAGATTATATCTTCAATATTTTGAATCTAGGAGACATTGAAACCGATAAGAATGATCGGCATATAGATTCACCTTCAAAGATCGTCTCAGTCAAGGTGTTGTGGAATTATTTTCAATGATATCATTCCTAAACAAGTTTCCAGAAAGTCAGAGTTAATTGTTGTAAAGGAGAAAGTGGTTATAGATAATTGTTATTTGTTGTTAGTGGTAAAATTTGATTGGAATGCACCTCTGCCTAACTCAACTATCCCCCACGATCTTTTCATTATATGAAGGATGGGATTAGAAATATTGCAACGAACCTGAACCTTTTTTCCAGAAGAAGAACAGAGCCTTGATAGGGAGGGTCTATGACATGTTGTCAATGATAGCCCATCAACGAAAACTACGTCAACTAAGGACCCATCGATATAGATCTTTCGATGGAGCAAGAGATTGTGGAAGTCATGAATTTATCTCAGAGCTACAAGGCAAATCTACCCTAATTACATCAATGGCAGCCATTCTGGAATGTTTGTAAAGGCTAATCCAGTCATTACAGGAAGTTGAATTAAATAAATTAGAAAATACTGCAGAAATAGAAACCTCTTTTCCACAAGGTGTTGCAGCAATGGCTTGTGGTGTTCCAATGACATTTCCAGGTTTCAATGGCACCTATGCTTCCTTTTATATTTCCACTTTGGCCTTCTTTTAGGCCTACTACAACAAAATTGCCAATATTTTAAAGTCTCTGCAAATTGAAGATTTCCGGCAGCTTATCCTGCTCTGTTTCATATGTGTTAGCTCCCGAAAGTGCAGAAGGAGGCAAAATTATGGTATTTTCACCCAGATCAAATCCTTCTATTGCCAGATCATTTGAGGAAGTTTTCAAATGTATCTTAACTCCAAAATAAGATAAAGAACATCCTCTTCTTCAAATTTTGGGGCAAATGTAAAAAAGGAAAGTTCAAAGGAGGATTCCTTTTCGTTTGAAGGATGAGAAGATTTGGTCAACTCTGACTTTAGCTTTAGATTTCAAAGAAGGTGGTAGAATTTTGATCAAGTGGATTTCTTCTAGATGACTCATGGCCTATGTGGCAAAGATGATTCGAAAAGACCTATTTCTCCTCAAAGATAATTTGTGTGGCACTTGAAGAACTAAATTTTAGATGGGATCTGATCCCTTAGAAATAGGATCTAAGTTCTAGTTATTGTATTTGATTTTACTTAGAGATTTTATTAGATTTGAGATCCATTTCTTTAGGATCTGGAGCTGTATGTAAATATTGTTTAAGCACTTAGAGGAGAAGGCCCAAAAAGGAGGGAATTTAGTTTATGAAGGCCCGAGTGATCCGGATTATTTTCGGCACAAAATGAGATCAGAGATATAATAATGAAATGCACAGAGATATTGCAGATAGTCAATAATATAACAGAAATGTATCATAGATGCAACCATAAACACAGATATACAGTAATACACGATTTCTATTAATGAAAGAAATGTACAGAGACTGTAAAAATACAGAGTGAAAGACTCGCTAGAATGGTGGCAACTTATCTCTG
>SNQJ01S0033875.1:66491-87531 GCA_010110895.2 Picea sitchensis
AAGGATAATAAATTATCACCAAAGTACTATGGCCCTTATAAGGTGTTGCAAAAGATTGGTACTATGGCATACAAATTGGAGTTGCCTGCATCTTCACGAGTACACTCAATTTTCCATGTTTCATGCTTAAAGAAGGTTATAGGTGACAAGATATCAGTTCAAAATATATTGCCAGAACTTGACGAGGAAGGAAAAATCATATTGGAGCCTGAAGCCATCACTAACACAAGAATTCTCCAGCTAAGGAATAGATTCATTTCAGAGTATCTCATTAAATGGAGGAAACTACCAGCTGAACATTCCACTTGGGAAGATGGGTCTTTCATATAGAAGCATCCAGATTTACTCAAGTGTTGCAGACAACACTTGTATCAAGGGGAGGGGCATGTTAATCCCTAAATAGTGGCTCGTTACCTCTTAATTGGGGCATATTACATTAATAATGTTATTTTATTTATGTCGGCTTGAGTCCATTAGTTGTAATTGTACCTCCAAGTCTCCTATATATACCAAGGAGACATTTTCATTTGGAATCATCTTGTATTTGGACATTTATGTGGGGTATAAGGAGGTTTCCCCCTCGAAGAGGCTTATTACCTGAAATTGTCTCTTTTTCAAGGTGTTGAGTATTTATTCTGAGGCAATGTGCACCCAAGTTCTTTGGTTTTCTCTGTTGTCGTAACAAATTGGTTCATAAAGCTCGAACCCTGAAAATTTTGGGTAATGGATTCCTTTTAATCCTGGTCTATAAGGTGCCATTTTGTAAAGTTATGATGTTTCAGTTTGTTTTACATCTAGTACTGCAAAATTTTGTCAATTAATAGTTGTTTTGGATCTGGTTTGGCATTGTTGTTGCATAAATGTTGTATTTCCCCTCTTCTCATTTTATTGTAAATAAATTGACGAGTTTTAAGTTGCATTCACTTCATTCATCCTCCCACTTTCCATTTTGTTTTGTGTCAACAAATAATTTTGGTTACAGTCTTTGTTTACATTTGAGGTTCAAACTCGAAACCTCTAAAGCTTGTTGAGTGATATCCATCGTCTTTACATAGCACTGGCTTGTTGGGTTGGTTCAAAGAATATTCATAATGTGGGTCAAGCTTCACTGCTATTTGCACCAGAAATGTTTTTGGTTTCCAAAATTCTCAGAATATATAAACATGTTCTCTTCCCATAGAAAGAGAAATTTTTAAATCATGCCTTTTTTTTACCCTCGAGTATTACCTACGTTCATTTTGAACCAGAACTTAGTCTTTAAAATTCGTAAACCTGGTTGGGATATAATTAAAGTTCATTTCGAAGGTCATCTTGACTTATTTGCATATGGTCAGTGCCACAATACCCTGTCTCATTTCCTAGCTTGAGGGTTCAAATGTTTCGAACCTGGTTTGAATCCTAAAGAAAATTTTAAAAGAAAAGGATCAGGTGATGAACCCAACCTCTCTACAACATATTTAAATTTAGTTTTACTTGTCAGTGGATACATCGCAGTTGTTGGTTTTGAAACCCTTACCAAACAAATAAAAGGTTTGAACCCTAATTCCATATGTGTTATATGCTCGACAGTGGTTTACATTTGACTTATTTGGGACCTATTAATTGTTTTTATTATGGTTTTCCTTCAAAAAATAAAATTATATGGTTGGTCTATTTCATTATTATGATGGTTGATATGAAGTATTTGTTAGAAAAGTGGGTTTGCTCATTTAACCATAGAAAATATAGCAATATTTTCACCCAACCATAGGCACTAATGCCACCCTCGAGCACCTTGACCTTGACAGAGAGAATAATTTTGGTAGCAAATCAATAGCCAACCAAGTCTAATGAACCAATCAAAGACTGATCAGAAATTCCAACCCAGAAAAACTGAAAATAGAGATTGCAGTAACTGCAGCTGCAGCTGCTCCCCAGACTTGCGCACTACTAGATTTCTACAGTGCGCACAAGTGGATTTCTGCAGTTTCGAGATGTCTGTCTCAAATGAGAACTAACATCATGTATTTATACTACTCTTACCAGGCTGTCTGGGCCGACTTCTCTTTTTGGGTGCTAAAGACTTGATATAAATATTCTCTTTAGCCGAATTTACTTCTAGGGTTGTTTACAAGTCTTTTCTTACTTCTGGAATATTCTAATCTCATCAAATGTCACAAATGGAGGTTAATACCTCCCGCAACTACCATAATATAAACACTCCCTCCTAGATAGGGATGTATAAAAGGTAATGGTCTTGAGCACAAACAGACCATTCAACCGGTAGAATCATCATAGCCACATGGGCTATCTCATGATTAAATCACGAGCACCGTAAATATTATCTAAATGGATAACCCATGACAATTAGTACAATGTCATCTGATAGAACACAATTGTGTTTATCCATAGTAGTACATAACTACTATTTAATCACTGAAACATAGTCACAACCAGTGGAACACATCCACCACAGTAGCATACATCTATTGTCTAGAGACATAGAGTCTCCATAGCAATCATATCATATGATATCAACCTGCATAAAAAGAATATCATGATATAAACTGAGTCATCTGGGTCATTCTTCCACTCACACCTATGAGATATGGAAGAGCATCTGCCCTCATACAGTAAAATCATCAACCATGGGATATCTAGACTATTCTTTCCAAGCATGGAATAATAACTGTCCCTTATTTTTGAGCTTGTACCATTCACCTAACTGTACCATTCACCTAACTGGGCCATTCCTTCGGCACTAAACATAGTGCAACCTGGAGAGAATGAGTCTGCCCTAGGGAATGCATGTCCCTAATTGTTTAACCTGGACCATTCACCTAACTGGGCCATTCCTATGGCACTAAACATAGTGCAACTTGGAGAGAATGATTCTTCCCTAGGGAATGACTGTCTAGACCATTTCCTAAGGAAATAACTGTCCTGCAATAACCTCCAAAATGGACCATTCTTCGAAACTGCTCACAACTGTGAACTTCGAAAAATGACTTCCTGGCGAGGCAGACCATTCTTCTTGACCACTCCTGAGAGTGACTGCCAAGAAGAATGATTTTCCTAGACCATTCCCCCACACTATCCACAAGGGGAATCGTTTTCTATGGTAAATCAACAATCTATCAAACCATTTTCATTACAAAAATGATTGTTCTATCTAGACCATTTTCCGAACTGGAAAATGCATGTCTGATAGAAATCTCAAACCAATTTCCGAACTGGAAAGGAACTGCCCATCTTGGACCATTTTCCAAGATGGAAAATGACTGTCAATAAATCAATGATGTATTAGTGCTCCCTCCCAACCTGGAGAGTTATCTCTTCCCTTTAATCTAAGGTATTTATTTCCACAATCCCTAACTTGTCTCGTAAGTATGAAAAATTTATCCTGGACAGAGGCTTTGTTAAAATATTTTTTGTCTACTCAGTTGTGGGGATATATTGTAGCTTCACTTCTCCTTCCTGGACTTTATCTCGAATAAATTAGTATTTGATCTCAATGTGTTTCGACCGTTCATGATACACTGGGTGTTTGGATAGCCTTATACAACTTTGAATGTCACAGTATATTATGGTCGAATCTGGAACCTGATCAAATAATCCAAAAATCAGCTTTCTTAGCCATATTACTTCTGTACATTCTTCACATGATGTGAAATATTTTGCTTCTGTTGTGCTGAGTGCAACAGAATTATGTTTCCTGCTGCCCCAAGATATCATAGCGGATCCCAAGCTAAAACACATCCCCGAAGTACTCCTTTTGTCTTCTGCACTTCCTGCCCAATCTGAATTTGTGAATCCATGAAGTTGTATATCACTGGATTTGGTATATCTTAAGCCATAGTTTAGCATCTCAGGAATATATATTAGAACATGCTTTGTATCTATCCAATGCTCATGTCAGGGTTCCACCTGAAAATGGCTTAGGGTGTTTACAGCAAAGCAAATATCCGGTCGAGTATTCACTAAATACATCAATGACCCAATCAATTGTCGATATAGGGACGAGTCTACTGGATTAGAATATGATTCTCTTACTTTCCTTATATATGTGGTCATAGGAGTGTCCATGGATTTGAAATCCATCATTCCAAACTTCTGAATAATCTTCACTACATACTTTCGTTGTCCAAGGAATACTTCACCATACTTATGTCATACTTCTAGTTCCAAGTAATAATGCATGAGACCAAGATCTTTCATATCTAACTCAGAAGCTAGTTCCTTCTTAGACTGGATGATGAGAGACTCTTCACATGTCAAGAATAAATCATTGACATATAGTAGTAGAATCACAGGTGCATTGTTCACAACTTTGTAGTAAATATTTAGATCTGCATGACTCTTGGAGAAGCCAAGTCTTATTAAGTAGTTGTGTATTCTGGCATACCAAGATCTTGGAGCTTGCTTGAGTCCATACATGGATTTCTTTAGTCTGTAAACATGAGTGTCTCTAGAGTGTATGTCAAATCCTTGAGGTTTTTCAATGTATACTTCTTCTTCAATTGTTCCATTGAGAAAATTTGTCTTTACATCCATCTGATGTAAACTCCATCCCATGGAAGTAGTAAGAGACGTAATGGCTCTAATAGAAGTATATCTGGCAATAGGAGAAAATGTCTCATCATAGTCTTCTCCCTCCTTCTCGAAGAACCCTCTAGATATGAACCTTGCTTTGTATTTTTCCATGCTTCAGTCTACTGCATGTTTGATCTTATAGACCCATTTTGAAGTTACTACTTATTTTTCTTGGGGTCTAGGCACAATTTCCCATACATCATTTTTCATGATGGACTAGTGTTCTTCTGTCATGGATTCTTTCCATTGTTTCTTTTGAGATGCATCTTCAAATGTGGTGGGTTATTCATTTAGAATCTTTTTCATACATGCTACATAGCTGGCGAATATTTTGGGCGTTTTTCTTTTTCTGAAGGTGCCACTTGGGGCTTTGAGTTTCTTTTCTTCTTGTAGAGTAGCTTCAAGCCAAGATGGACGTTTCTTGGTTTTGGGTATAGTTTCTGATTCAATAGTTTCACATGGTTGCATTAGATGATAAAGTTGTTATGTTTCTTCATTCTGATTTTCTAGAAGGCATGTGCTTTCTTCTTTAGGCTCTTCATACTCTTCTTCTTCTATAGTTTCTTCCCTTGAAATCCATATTTTCATTGAAGGTTGTGTCTCTAATGAATTCAACCTTATGTTGTTTCGGGTTATATATTATGTAGGCCTTGGATGATTCATTGTATCCCATGAATATGCCCTTCTTTCCTAAGTGTTCTAATTTCTTCCTTGTATCCTTAGGGATGTGAATGTAAACAGGGCATCCAAAGATTCTTAAGTGTTCCACATTAGGTTTCTTTACTGAGAAGGCTTCTTCTGAAGTCATATCCTTCAATATGCAGTGGGGACTTATATGATGAACATATATTGTTGTCATTTCTTCTTCTCCCCACAAATATATAGATAAACCTTGATCGTTCATTAGTGCGTTCAGAGTTTTTTCAATAGATCTGTTCTTCCTTTCCGCTACACCATTTTGTTGAGAATTATGAGGAACAATTAGCTCCCTCCTAACCCGTGTCGATTTTCAAAAGGAAAAAAATTCCTTGGATGTATATTATCCTCCATTATCTGTTCTCAAGGTCTTGATTTTCTTGTTTGTGAGGTTCTCTATCTCTGCTTTGAATTCTTGAAACTTGTTGGAAACTTCGTGCTTTGTCTTCAAGAGATATTACCAAGTCTTTCTTGAGTAATCATCTATGAATATTACATAGTATAGAGAACCTCCTAGATATTTGACTAGAATCAGATCGTAAACATTTGAATGTATTAGATCTAGAATTTCCTTAGATCTATTATTGTTGCTTGAGAATGGTTTCTTAACGTTCTTACAAAGAGCACATCCTTTGCAAATTCCTTCATGTGTAGATTGTAGTTTTGGTATTCCCTCAACCATGTTTTTAAGGAAAGGTAATTCTTGATAGTTGATATGAGCATACCTTATATGCCAAATTTCATTGGGATTGACTTCATCATGTACAAGAGCTTCATCATTTATTTCTAGTAGTATGTACGGTCTTCCTTCACGAGTTCCAATAACACTAGCATTCTCTATGTTGGAGTTTCTAGACCAGGATAATACTTTTCCATCTACAAAGGATATTTTTTTCCTTTGTCTTCTAGGAAAGATATGGATACAATATTCTTTTCTAAACCAAGTACATATAAGACATTGCTTAAATGAACATTGTTACTTGTTTTCAATTTGACGGAGGCTTGACCAATTCCTTCGAATGGATAGGTGTTTTTATCTCCAAGTTCTACCTTGTAGGATGTATTCTTTTCATTTAGATTAGAGAGTCTGGCCTGGTCTCCTGTCATATTCCTGGAAGCTCCACTATCAATTATCCACATGTCATCTTCAAGAGTTCATGTGAGCGCTAAATAGTGTAGATGATCTGTCTTTTCATTCATGATTTTTGTTGACTAATAATTGGTTAAGATTTGACCCAAAATCTCAACCTTGACATTTTTTCCTTCTGAGAGTGCCAAGAGGTGTGTTGGAATAAGGCGCACTATAATATCTTCTCCTTGAGTAAGGTATTCCATCATAATGTGCTAGGCAAGAGTTTTAGGGTTTTGCAACTACACCTGCTAGTAACCCTAGTGGCAATGCTTCAATAACTGCACCTGCTAGAAACCCTAGCAGCAATTCTTCAACGAGCTTGATAACCTTATGGCTTAGCTTCCTTCCAATGGTTATACTGAATGAAGGAGGTGTGGGTCCATAACCTGTTAGAAAGGTGGGTGTGCTTGTTTAACCATAGACAATATAGCAATATTGTCACCCAACCATAGGCACTAATGCCACCCCCGAGCACCTTGACCTTGAAATAGAGAAGAATTTCCATAGAAAATCAATAGCCAACCAAGGCTAATGCACCAAGAAAAGATAACCAATACTGATCAGAAATTCCAACCCAGAAAAACTGAAAATACAGATTGTAGGAACTGTAGTTGCAGTTGCTCCCCATACTTGTGCACTACTATATTTCCGCAGTGCACACAAGTGGATTTCTGCAATTTCGAGATGTATGTCTCAAATGAGAATTGGTGTCATGTATTTATACCGCTCTTATCAGGTTGTCTGGGCCGACTTATATTTCTGGGTGCTAAAAACTTAATATAAACTATTCTCTTTAGCCGAATTTACTTCTAGGGTTGTGTCCAAGTCTTTTCTCACTTCCAGAATATTCTAATCTCATCAAAGGTCACAAATGGAGGTTAATACCTCCTGCAACTACCATAATATCAACAGTGTTGTGGGAATGGTATGGAAAAGGAAATTAGATATTTATTTTAGTTTTATTTATGCATGTGAGTGCATGACCAGGTTATGAAATTACTACATTGATGGTTCTTGTTGATAAAATGGTGATGTAAAATGAAAGAATAATTATATAGACTCCATTTCCCTTCATGAATTTCATTTTTCATAAATTATTCATTTAATTCTCTGTCATTTATTTCCTATTCTCGTCAATTCCATGTCTATGTAATTTAAAAGGAAATGGTTTTGTTATATCAGTTATGGATGATTAATTTTCAACTTAGTAACATTTATATCATGATTGACTAGAACAAAGGAAATCAAATTATGATAATGGAAGCATGTTGAAGTTCATGAAAAAATGGAATGAAATTGTCATATAAGTTCAGTTTCCTTCATCAATCTCACTTTTTATAAAATTATTCCCTGAATTCCCTGTCATTTATTCCCCTTCTCCATTTAGTCTTTATTATATGATAAAACATAATTATTTGATATGTTCAGCATGGTAAAGTACAAAGCAAGAGACAAAGTTTTATCAGCTGGAAGATATTTATTATGGTTTTTTTAATGAAAGATTCCATACTTGTTTTTGATAATGATCAAACATTTGTAGATTGCAGACTTGGATATTGGATATGGTTGATGAATAACGTGTGTATTTCCCTGATTCACTTTATACCTTTTTATTTCCTATTTATGTTGTATGGTTGTGTCAGGTCAGAGCCAATCTAATCATTTAGATAAATTGTATTAGATGTTGTATATTATTGTTACTTAATACTTATGTTAATTGGGTTATCATGGTTATAAATGATATTTTTCACTAGAGGAAACTATGGCGGAGGAAATAGAGGGAGAGGAAATAGAGAAAGGAGGCCAAATAATTTTTGGAAAAGAGGAAACAAAAGGTTACGATTCTCCATTCACTTTGATGCGGACTCTGAAGAGTTCAACCAGCTTTTATAGATAAAAAAATTTAACCTAGCTTGGTAAACAACCTACTAACCTTCTCCTTCATCTGAAATACCACCATATCATCCTCATCCTAACATTTATGGAATACCAGTGCAACCACATGTATCCCTACCACCAGAGGCTCCAGTAAATAATGGATGGAATGATGTTGTACATCCTCCCCAAACTCATTTTTCTAGATGGCCCACAATGTATTTTCCATTACCTCCTCCTACTCTTAAGCATCCAACTCAAAAAATTGCATCGGTGACATCACATTCTCATTCAGTTTAGTCACTAAAAATACTTAAGTCCAATGTCCATTGTGTAAGAACCTGAACTTAGTAAAGGAAAATAGTTGGCCAATTTTGCTAAGTCTAATCAATCTGAGACATACTCGCATTTAGTTACATTAGACATGAAGACAGACATATCTCTTTTGGAGGCATGCACCCAAAGGCATCATCATTCAAAGGTGAAATTCCTATCAAGGTAGATTCACAGGTGCTCAAAGTGGTAGATTCTAAAGATAGTGGACAGAGGCAAACTGCCTCACATAAAAAGTATGATTTTTTATTTTGTCATGTGTATTTTAATTTGACTACTAGGACAGACTTCACTTTTTTTGGAATGAGATATTTTGAACATCAGTTATTTTTGGACACTAGAATGACTTATTTTTTTTAGCACACATACATACACACACAAATATATATTTGATATTTTGGACCACAAGTGTTCTTTGGAATACTTTATTGTGGGTTGATTGGATATTTATATGTTGTAAAAATTTTGAATGACATGGCATTGGACTTATGAGCTTAATCGGGTTCTACCTTAGTTCTCCAACAAAACCCTTATCACCATCGACCCTTTTGGTAAACTAGAAGGCTACACCACGCACAGAGTGCACAATGCAGTCTCACCCGAGATGGTTTATGGGTGACTACAGGATGCAGGTGTCTGCAGTCATGGAAGGGATTGGGGTTGTTCTTCTTACTTCTATTTCCACTTAACCATGCATTATATTACATTATTCATTAGATCCATCCATTCATTCATTCATAACATTCATTATGCATATCTATTCTAGTGCATGTTGTAAGTAAAACCATTTATTCATCTATATAATCATTCAATCATAACTGCAAAAATAGTAACTACATCCATACACATCGCACACGGATTTTTACCGTGGTTCACCCCCTAGGGCTACGTCCACAAAGATAGTTTTCTTATTTTTTATTCATCAAAAATGCGCTACACACATTACATCATAAGATAATAGAGAGTAGTGAGGCAAACTAGGATTGCACCAAGCTCCACATCTTGGGACCTGAACCTCAACTACATCTCCATATTAATTCCATCTGAGCTCCATAACTCTCACAACAAACTTCAACTCCAAAAAGGTTCTTCAAAATAGTTCTCTCCAAAATATAAGACAAATATTATATCCATATATAGATAGATAGATAGATCAAATTTGATGCCCCCATATACCTTAGACCTATTCTATTTATACTAGAAAAATGGGTTAAAAACCATTACAATACATTCCAAAAACCTAACCCTAACATGGCTAGGTTTGTCCACATATGTGCCAGTTTTCTGCAAATCTTGCCACGCATGTTGTTTTTCCTCAAAATGTGGCATGCTCTCCTTCTTGGTCAAATATGCCTCGTTTGTTGCGTTGTTATTCCAAAAATACATGCTCCAATAGGCCCCCAACACTAACATGTGGCTCGTCCTGAGCCACTCAGACTTAGTTTACCTTCTACAGTGCTACCTCGAGTGCATGATACTTCATTTTCAACTCTGGCACTTTCTCCTTAGCATGTGCACTATTTCTTGCTAGTGTCTCCAAAACCTGTGTTGTCATGTGTTTTTTCAACACTTCTCTGCTTTCTACATGCACCTATTCTAAGTTGGATTTCTTCGCTTGCATTTATTCTATCATGCCTTCGTCTTGTTGTTGAAATGGATCCAACTGAGCCCGCCTTGCTTGTTTCTCCTCTTGTGCAGCCTTTACTTATGTTTTCAAATTCTTCAGTGCCGACACAACCTTCAATCTCAGGGATATGTCCATGGTATTTTGCCTATTATTTAAGTCCTAAACAACAACGTTCAACTTTTTCTCTCTCTTCTCTAGCTACTGGATCTTCTCATCTTCTTCCATGTTGGTCGAAATATGTGCAGTCTTCTCATATAATTCTACCACTTCTTTTATCTCTTGTATTGGTGCCTCTTGTACTTTTTCATTCTGTTGTGTTGTTGTATGATGTGTTGTATTTAGCTATAGTCATTGTACAATGTCATGAAATTCTTCTATATTTTCCATAATCTCCTCTAGTTGTGCCTTTGATGCTAGTAGTGCATTTTCCCCTCTATCCTGGAATGTTTCTGTGACAAATTTTACATCGTCTTCTGTAATAGTAAGAACTGGAGGGTTCTTGTGATACTTCATCTTCTTCTTGATTTATGCCTCATGGGTTCCAGTCCTCTTCTTCGATGGGGTTGAGTTATGCTCCTTAGTTTTCTTATTTTATGCTTCCTCATCTAATACTTCCTTTTGACGAGAGTTATCCCCCTTCTCATCATCCCCTTTCACTTCTACCCTCGACACAGTATCTTTCTTTCTTGGCTTCTTGCTTTCTATGCTACCTCTTTAGGCTTGACCACGCTCTGCAGTCTTCCTTGTATTGTCTGTTGGATTGCTTGTCTTCTTTGATGTTCCTGCTTCTTCTTGATCCTTAGGATTTATTCCTTTCTTATGTGTGACTGGGACCTTCCATTGCACAAGAAATTCCTTCACGATCCAGTCTACTTCCTTGTGTGATGTAAAATATCTCATTTCCAGCCACTTCTTCTTTGGATCCCTTCTGGCATGGATCCAAAAATGGTGTCTTAAATATTTCAAATTATAAATCCCTTCATTTTCTTGGACTATTTCAATTGGGATCCTCCAAACATTGTTTTTCTTCTATTGCATGTCTTCCAAGGACATGGAAAATACTATGGTGTTCACCTGTTGGTTCTTAGGGTCCTTTGTTTTCCATAAGGTTTCATACCATTTTTCACAACATTTCCCTTTTTGTCTAGAAAGGATAAAAATGTGGGCTCTTTCCAGCCCACCAAATATATCATTATTAACAACCAGGAATAACAGAATTATGTCCCATTATCCTGCACATATCTACATTTTATCAGAAACCAGTTCAATAAATATGGCGTCCAACTGAATACTACACCCTTTGTGAACGGTGAAGCTACTTATATAACTCTTGTTGGGGCCTATTCCTTTCTAAAATTCATTAAAAGTTTTCAAGCCATCAACTTTGTAGAAAACTTCATCATAGGGTCATTTATGTCCTTTATAACTATTCCCCCAGTTTCCCTATTTGTCTCGAACTGCGCTTTAACTTCTTCTGCAATTTCTTTGTCCCTTGCCTTGTTCTCCAAGTAGTCTTCTATTTTTACACCATTGGTAGGAAACCCTATAATATTGGCTATGAGATATACATCTACAGGGACCGGCCTGTCCATCCATAAGATACCTCCATGTACCCTAGCCATCAGTTTCTTCACAGAGAGGCCTACATTTTTACCATGCCTGAAATGTGGTATGTCTAGAAAATTCATGATGCTCGAGTTATATAGACCTCTGATCCATTGTTCGGGCTCCAAAATGGGTTTCCCTAAGGGTCCTACCTCCCCCTTGTTCTCCAAGTAACCTTCATGTGCAAGGTCAGGAAACTTTGATGCATTTGTCACATCATGATCTGCATATTTTAACTTTGGCAACTTCCCAAGAATATCTTCAACTGTAACTACAACATCTGGGATGTAAGGTAAAATGATTTCTACTGCACCTAGTGGTTTCCTCTTATGGCCCGCTACTAGGTTTTCTTCTACAACTATTACACATTATTTTGGTCACCCTGTGATGAACTAATGATATATGTATGACTTACTCCTCTGTTCCCTGAAGCTACTGAAGAAATGAGACTTTCTCCCTGAGAAATTGAATCATCTTTATTTTCTTAAAAAACCTATCAAAGGAGATCGTCGCACCCAGCTAAATTCTTGGGGTTCGACAATGCTTGATCGTCACATGTTGCACCAAAATGGATTACGGTGTTGCCACAGGCTACTTGTTCTTAGGGTGATACGATGTTCAAATAAGGGGAAAAGGTGAAATTATTGAAAGTTCTAGAATGGAATCTTCTAGAAGATGAGGTGGCCTACGATGGGTTTGGATCTTACTCACTTATCTGATTTAGTGGGATCATCCTAATCTCCTCATCCATCCCTCTTTCACCCTATAAAAAGAGGTATCTCTCATGGGAAATGCTAGGCTATCTTATGCATGAATAATTTTGTTGAAGGTTGTACTTGTGATAGCTTTGCTTTAGCTTTCCAAGTCATGTTGTGAATATTCTTCATCAAAAGCATTGGAGCAAAGGTGTGTGTGTTGAAGAAAGGGGCCATTGGAAGGGACCTTGCAACATCAAGGCATTGGTTGTATTCTCCACTTTCATCAATATAATGAAGTGATACATTTCTTCCCTATAAAAGTGTCTCCATTTTTATTGTATAACTCCTTGATCTTATGCATAGGTTTCATTGGAATATATATATATATATATATATATATATATATATATATCGGTGTTCTTCCTTCCTAACTATCGGGTCCTCTTACAAATCAATTGGGAGTGCCAACCTTCGAGGGTGCCATCTTACTTGCCTTGTGCATGAATTCCTATATCTCTTTCTCAAACACCCTATATTCATGCTCTCAAGTTCTTTGTTTTCTAAAAAATCTCTAAGTGTTGAACTCTTCCTAGATTTTCCCTTTTTATAAACCATGTCATTAATGTTCTGATGCATTCATTCTTTTCCATTCACTTGTTTTTCGCTTTTCCATTTATTTCTTCATTTCAGCATGTGATGTCTAATTTTCTTGTGTCTTCTCAAATATGTCGCACCAATTGTATGTCTGTTGCGCACTATCATTCCCAAGTATCACTTGTTCCTCTAACTACTACTTTTTGGTTTTTTCTTTATTTTTTCTACTTTTCTTTTCATTTTTCTTCTTTTAATTCCTAATATTTACAATATGTACTAGTCTACTTATTGCGCTGCAACTACTGAGAGTTAGTAGGTCGATTCTCCCTATACAGTTTCAGTTGACTACCATTTACCATTCCTTGAAGTTCCTTTCTTTCTAAGTCTTGCAGTTGTACAAAGCCTCCATCTGTGATATATTTTATTTGATATGTCTCTAGCCAATGCATTATGAGATTTCCTTGGTGCTGCAAATACTTACTATCATAGAGGAGAACAAGATCTTCTTCATTAAATGTCTTCTTCTTTATATGTTTGTCATGTCATGCTTTATTATTTTCTTTCTATACCTCTTGATGAAAACCTGCCATGATTTTGTCCTATTCTAACTCCATCAACTGAGACAATATTTCATGTGTTGCACATGTTTCTATCATCTCTGTAATTGTTGCAATGCACAGACTTGGTATCAAATAATCTAAGGGAACTATTGCCTCCTTTCCATACACCAATCTAAAGGGTGTCTACCCTGTTAGCTTCTTTCAAGTAGTTCTATAAGGCCAAAGTATTTATGGTACCTTCAAATCCCAGTCATCTATGTTCACATTAAAAATTATGGTTAAGGCATTCTCCAAAATATTATTGAAGGCTTCCACTGTTCCATTTTCTTGAGGTCATGAGTACTCTTTTAGTGATTTATTTTGAACTCTTCAAGCATTGCCTCAATTTTATTGTTGATGAAGTGAGTCCCCTGATCACTCATCAATATTCTTGGACATCCAAACCTTGTCACTACATGTTCAAATAAAAATCATGTTGCAGTCTCTGCGCTGCAATCCTTTACTGGTGTTACCTCATCCCATCTAGTCAAGTATTTTGTCATTGTAATAATATATCTAACCCCCGATATTCTTGTTGGTGGATTAATTGGACCTACAAAATATATTTCCCATTTATCGAACACTTGTAAAGTTACATGTGGTCTCAGTGGCATCTCATCCCTCCTGGATGGTTTCCCAACTCTTTGAAAAAAATCACACTTCTGATAGTATTCCTTTGAATCCTTTTGAATTGTTGTATACCATAATCATGCACGCAATACCTTTTGTGCAGTAGCTTTTCTTGTGTAGTTTCCTCCTGCAATTCCTTCATGTGCCTCTGCTAAAATGATAGGCATTTCTTACTCCATCACACATATCCTTAAGATTTTATCTTCTCCAAGTTTGTATAAATGACTTGCAATCAACTGATAATCTACAGCTCTGACTACCAAATTTTTCTTTTGCGCAGTAGTAAATTCTCTTGGTGCAAATATTGTACTCAAAAACTCAATAATGTCAGCAAAATAATCATTCACTATCTGTACCAAAAACAATTGTGCATCTGGAATGTTGTCTTCCAAGTTACTGGGATCTTCTTCATTTGTTATCTTGGATAAGTGACTTGGTCCTGCATTCAATATTCCAGGATTCACTACAACTTCAAAGTCAAAATCCTAAAATAATAATAGCCATCTACATATCCTTCCCCCCAACACTGGTGTATTAACTAAGTGTCTCATATATGAATGATCTGTAAACATCTTGAAATTTTTCCCTAACAAATAATCCTTGTATTTTTGCAAAGCATATAACATAGTTAATCCTTCTCTTTATGTAGTGTTATAGTTCTCTTATGAATATGATAACTTTCTACTTGCAAATGCAATAGGGTGATCTATATCACCTTCTCCTGGTTGGGTTAATACTACTCCTAATTCTATTGCAGATCTATCCACATGCACATGAAATTATTTTTCCCAGTCTGGAGATACTAAAATTGGTGCAGTATCCATCTTCTCCTTAAAAATATGTCGACTCTATTGGCATTCCTCTTTCCACTTATACTTAGTGTCCTTCTTCACCAAGTTCTCCATTGGTGCATTGATGTGTGTATCCTCTTATGAAATTTATGTAATACCCTATATGGCCCAATGTACTCTTCAATTGGCACACTGCCTTCGGTGGTGGTAAGCTAACTATGACAACAATTTTAGCAGGATCAACAAGAAGACCATGTTTACATACCACATGTCCTAACAAAATCCCAAAAGGTACGTTGAAAATACACTTCTTAATATTTAATGAGATTTGACATTGTATTCATTTGTCTAACATCAACCTTGATACTTCAACATGATATTTCAACAAACTAAACATTGTCCAATCATCCAAGTAAACCTCCAAAAACTTGTGAATAAAGTCCTTAAAAGATGCTACTACTACCCTTGAAAAAATGGTTGGTGCATTCTTCAATCCAAATGGCATAATTTTATATTGAAATGAGCCCCACTCTATAGAAAATGTTTTCTTGCGTCTATCTTCAAGTGCAATCCTTATCTGATGATAACCTGAAAATCCATCTATAAAACAATAAGCTTCTTGATCCCCTACGTTCTCCAAAACTTCGTCTATAAATGGGGTATAAAAGGATAATGTAGAAAAGCATCATTCAATTTTCTCAAATCTACAAAAATCTTGATCCCTCCTTGCTTCCTTTCTTGCACTACCATAGGACTGATCCATTTTGACTCTTCTATAGGTTCTATGAAACCAACTTCTAGCATCTTATCAATTTTTGTCTTCACCTTCTCTTTGTATATTTGATTCAATCTATATGGTCTTTTTCTGATAGGTATTGCTTCTGGATTCAATGGGATATTCATCTCTCCTTGCTGTCCTGTTAACCCCTTCATCTCTGAGAATGTTTTTGGGAATAAGTCATTGTACTCGCGCGGTAATTCTATGATCATTTCTACTATCTGATTATCCCAATAATCTCCAATACTTGCCATATTTAGGTTTTTTGTAGTTCCAATATTTACCTTCTTGATCTTTAATGGTGCAACATAATCTTCAAAATCCATCTTGGGGCCTTCTACTTCCGTTTCACCTTCTACTTCTGGAATATGTATATTGTACGAATTATCTTCTGTTGGATCTTCCTCTTTTGTGATGTGATAGCATTCTAGCAATTGTTTAACTGACTTTCTATCCTGCTTCTGATATGTTGGGACTATTTCAAACTCTGGTTCTTCAAATATTTTGTCCCTTACCATTTTCATTGTTGTATCTATCTCTAGACTGTCAGTCTCAAAGTAAAATGTAACTATGAAACACTATTGTATCTCTTCCCAGTTACCAGTTTCACTGTGATGTTCCTGTTATGTGTACCAGTTCTTTGGAATGCCTTCTAGTGTGTGAATAAAATAGTGTGGCCCTTCTTCTGGTAGTACTAAACTCCATTGAACCAAGCATTTATCTACATGTTCTTGAGGTTGTCCAAATCCCTCATATTTCTCTCCATACTTATGCTCATGTTTTGCACTGAATATGATGTGCAATAACATTTTTCATTAAAACCAATTGTTGATATTTGTCTTGTTGTGTACCCCACCATATAGTAGGTGTAGCTTTTAAAGAAATATCTAACGCTGGTAATCACTTATTTTCCATAATCTATACCTCATACTTCATTAAAAATTCTTCTAAATCATTCAACCTCATAAAAAGTATGAGTTTATGTACCAACCCATCTCAGTGCGCACGTCATTCTGGCACACCTCCTGGCAGATAATTCATGTAGTCTCTACTACCAGTTTTCCAGTCCTGTGTCAGATTATGAAGCACAATAACTAATACTCCTCCAACTAAGCATTCCATCTGTATTTGGGTTGATATAATTGTCTTTGCACAAGGTAGTTTTCTATAGTTGATTCACATCTTCTGTAAGAATATTATATGTCGCAGGTTCCACATACCTACCTCCTTCCAAGGGATCCAATGGTGCAATAAATCTATATTCTTCAGACTCAAATATCATTTTCTTTGTCTTCAAATTAATAATAGCCTGGTTATCAAAGGCCCAATCCAGACCCAACAGTGTTGGATATGGAGAAGTATTTTCCACTATGTCAATGACTTCAAAATCAGCCATGGTGCCCATGCCATCTAGATCTAATGGAATCCCCTTGAACCTTCCTATTGGCACCACTCTGTGTTGATTTTCCAAATTCAACTTAATAGGTGAATAACCCAATTGTGGTTCTCCCGTATCTTCCCAAGTCTTCTGTGGCAGAACATTGACTTCAGATACTAAGTCTAGTATAATATCCCCCATATTGAAATCTCCTATGTTAGCATTCATTCTTATTTCCCTTTTGGTTCTTCTCTTCTTACGGACCATGTTTACTCTTTTTACCAATTCTTCCCCAGGATTACACTTTTCTAACAAATTTTTCAATACTTGTAAGGATTTTTTATCACTCAATAATTTGACACAAACTCCCTAAAAATTTCTTAATTTATTTACTTGTTATGAAGACTGCTCTTGATTGGTTTGATCGAATAATGAAGGCATTTCATAGACTGGTATCTCATCTATTGGCTCTGTTTCCATGATTATCTTTGTGCGGTGTGTTATACTGGGTTCCTTGATTATACTACAATTGTGGGTTATTGTACTATTGTGGTGTTGCACACTGTTGTGCAGGATTATATTGTTGTTTCCCTTGAAATTGTTGTGCATTATATGTTGTTGTGCTGCAAAATGTTGCACGGGATTGTATTATGGATGTTGCACAGTGCTATGTTGTGGTTGTTGTGCAGATTGACATGTTACATGTTCATCCTGCACCATGTATGTATCTGCAATCCTTTATTTCATCATCTCCAAGGTTCTACAATCCTTTTCTTCGTGTCCTGCTGACTTTCAAAAGTTACAAAATGTGCTCTTCAGTATTGTCTGGTACTTCCGCATTAGGGGGAAATGATAGGGATCATTCCCATGTGTTTTGAAAATCTCGCACCATGGTCCTCTTAAAGCTAAATGGTTTGGCATACCCACTCCAATATATTATGAAAATAATGGACACTCATTATTGTGATGGCCTTTTGTCCTGCACATTGTACACCAGACATCTTCTCTTTTCTCCTTTCCTTTGTTTTGACTCAACAGGAATTTTAAGTTCTTCAAATCTTGTTTCAWCTCTTCTATAGTTGGATATGTATGTTTGTATTGGTTTTCCTCTAACTGTAAGGCTGCTTGCAAAGCCTCACCCTGACTTTGGAATTTTTTATATCTCAAAGGATACTTCAAGTGTAGAAACAAAGAATTATCAAACAAATGCCTATGTTGTGTATCAATAATAGTTTACTTTAACTTACCTTTTAGCCTCTTTAAATTTTGATCCATTTCCCAGACTGATTCTCCTAGTTTCTACTTGATCTTTGTCATTTAGTTCATAAACTGGTCTTCTAAACTTGGCTTCTGAAATTCATTTATTAACTTCCTTTTTATGTCTGCTACAGTTGTAGGCGTTCACGTTGGATTATTGTTTTAGAGACCCCTATACCAGTCTAATGTGCGGTATCTAAAATTGATTGCTAACTTCGCAACCTTTGTATCCTCGTCTGTAATCTGCTTTGTTGCCCATATCTTCTCACAGATGAAAAAATATTTTTTTCTGGATCATTTGACCCATCCCCTCAGAACTCTGGTAACCTGATAGTTGGATCTTTTCCTACCATTGTGAAATTTGTTGAACTACCACCTTCACATAGTGTAGATACTTGATTCCTACTTGTTGAACTTGTACTTTTACTATTGGACCCACGTCCTAGAAAAAATTTGCTACCACTAATCACTTGTTGTTTAATTGGTTTTTCTTCTTCAGTTGTCGTAGTCTCACATGGGGTTGTGGGTTCCACACTAATTCAGATATGGAATGGAGAGCCTTCTTCTACGTCGGGCCCATGACCTTTTGTTTTCCTCTCATATGTGGTGCACAAGATATCCTCAATATGCCCTGTGATGCGGAGATCCTATGCCTCTTCCTCATCGTTTTCCAAGCCCTCTCTCTCCACTACAACCCTTTTCTTACTATTCATCTTATACTGGTAAGGTTTTTCATTGCATGTCACACCTGCATTCCTTATGATTTACCTAGTCTATTCATCATCCATCATGATGGTGATCCGGATTATTTTAAGAACGACATGAAGACAGAAATATAACTGAGATATAACAATGAAATACACAAAAATATAGAAGAGAGCACAAAAATATATTGAAACCCAACTTCTATTGCTAAATAAGATAGAAAAACACCGTAGAACACAAACTGGAAAAATGGGGTAGCTTATCTCTGAAAAGAAAGAGATGTTGGCTATGCTTCCTTCACAAGAAGCTTTACATCACACTCCATTTGATCAAAATCTGGACCAGGGGGGCAAAATTTTTCTCAATTTTCAAAGTGTTCGGAATGCGATGAAAATGGTGCCATTGCGTCCGTCTCGTCTTCCTAATTCCGGAGGTATATTTACTTTCTCAAACGGAGTCTGTATGGAGAAGTTATCGCGATCTGTTCGCCAAGGCAAACAGGTAAAAATTTTGATGCTGACTGTACCTGTCCGTACAGTCCGTACAGGACACGTGGCAGGACTGTACAGCATACATGGCCGGTCCGTACAAGACACGTGGCGGCTCCAGGGAGTGACACGTGTCAGGCATTTTTGGACTTTTGGGCGTACGGTTTGACCAATTCGGAGGTGACACGTGTCACCACTGGAAGGGTGACACGTGGCACATGATGACGTCAGCATCCTACGTGTTGGATGACATCAGCAGTATGCGTGGTGATGACATGGCAAGCAATGGTTGGTTGACTGCTGGCGAATGAGGAGACGACACGTGTCATTTATGTGGTGAATGGTATGAGGGCACGTGGCCCAATCTATGGGCGCCACGTGTCCCTCGTTTATTGGTTAATGGTTTGTTTGTGTAAAATTTTGTGAGTCCACCGGATTCGAACCGGTGACCTCCATTTCCGCCCAAGTCTTCACCAACCTCCGCTAACCAATACGCCGGCTTTTGTTCCTTGTTTCATATGTCAATGCGCATATATTTAAATTTGGTGGTTGTGTATTGGAGTGGGGGGTCGGGCCGGGGCTAGCCCCGACCCACGGTTATATGTGTTATTTTATATATGACCATATTATATAGCCGCCAATTGAAAATGTGCGCGGTCATTTCAAAAGCATGTAATATAATATGTATAACATTGTGTTAACACAAATAGCGCGGGGTTTTAAAACTATAACCCACAAATTACACCATTTATAATATGCGCGGGGTTATTCTATGTAACCCGTGGTGTTTTTCATATGACTTGGAGCGCGCGGGAGGAGTTAGCACAGTTGCACGGTTTTATAATCGTTAACCACCTTTCATCCAAGAGTGAGGTCATATGCTCCTATACGCCCAGGTGATAGGCGGTTAGGGGCTGGAGGCACCCTAACCATTCTATGGTTTGCACCATTGGCACGGTTGCGCCCGATGCTAGGTTATAACACGTTTTGGGAGTGTGTTCTTGGTTCATGCACACAGAGGTGCGTTTTGTAGAGCCAGTTCCAGCAAAGTTGAAGGAGTAAGATGGAGGAGGCCTAACTTCTTCATCGTTTGGCCGTTTGAGGTGCCGTAAAAGCCCAGCCAGGGGTTTTTGGACGTGCTGGATCCATTGGTGCCATTTTCACAGCCATTTGAAGACTTATTCTGCAAGTTTTTCACCATTGAAGTTTCAGGAAGCTCCAGGGAACTTGAAGCCCTCTTTGATGGAGGACATGGTTTGGTGAGCCTATGTTTGTTTTCTGT